>JASDQU010440320.1:0-24410 GCA_032191745.1 Picea mariana | reverse complement strand
TTCTTAACTCAACAAAAGTATGGTGATCTTGGAAAGCTTCTCTTAATGCTTTTCGAGCACAGAAACAAAATTCTAAAGAATCACGAGTAATCACTTACCCTCTTAAAGTCCAATAGACCAATTCGATCTTAGTAGATGTTAATCATCATCATCATCATAAATATTTTTATTAATTAATTAAATTTAAATTAAATAATTAAAAAAAAATGATATACTTCTCACCTAAAATAAATTTTCATATATAAAATACAATTATTTAATAAATACATTATTAAATTATAATTTCATAAAATAATAATTAAAAAAACAATTATCCACCTATTGTGAAGAACAGGAAAATTTAGATACCTCTAGAAAAAAAGATAAAAGTAAAGGCACTTTTTAATTTAAATCTCACCACCCAACCCTTTAAAGTTAAACCTCACGAGATAGCTTATACTTTGAGAGGCACTACCCGCGTGACGAGATACCTTTTTACCTTAAAAGCAATGCCCTCATCACGAAATATGTTTATATTTAAAAGGCGCAAAAATATGTTTATAGTGTACTTTATGGCGCTTTCGACGTTACTTTGTAGGAAGTAACGTTTAGGGTGTGATGGGGCTGAAGGTTCACTCACATCTTTATATGAATGAAGGTGATGTTTTTTACCTAATTTATAAGAAGCGTAGTTTAACTATTTATACAGATTTACATCCGATGGGTGGGATCATCACCTCAATAGAATGGTATGGTTTGATTATTTATATTTTTATAAATTATAAAAGTTGTATAAAATTAGTTTAGATTTATTTTAAATCTGGATTTATTATGAATTAATAGGGAAAATATTTTAAGATATAATTTTTTTATATCATATAATATAAAAAAATTAATATTTTAGATGTTGTTATATGTTTGTAATATATATTATATATGTGTGTAATATGTAATAATTAATATAATTGTTTTTTATTTGAGTCATTTTATTTAATTATTGTTAATTTTTTTATTAAGTAGACTTTAATTTTTTCAATGTAAGCTTATCTAACATAATATTAATGTGACAATATTTTCCTCATACTTGATTATAAGTACGTGGTTACTCTCTATGTAACAAATTAAACTACTTAACCTCAATACTAGAAAATGTAATTTGAAAGAAATTTTATTAAAATTGTTAATTAAAATTAGAACATTAACTACATGGAAATACTGTAAGAGGAAAAAGTTTGATTATTACTTGATTTGTGTGTATGTATGAAGGCATTGATGGTTGTACATATTGTTGTTGGTTTTACATAATATTATACTTTTCTTCATTTTAAAGAAGGATGAAGATTGTGTATCACAGTGTATAAAATATTATTATACTATATTGTAATTATGTCTTCTTTATGTCTTCTTGTGTTATTTTGGAGTTTTATAAACATATGGGTTGAACACTTCTATGTTACAAGTTTACATTATATTGTGCTTCACATAGTATAATACTATAGTGTGTAAAATTTTATATTATATTGTAAAATTTATACTATATTTTAATGAGATACATTCATATTCTAAATGAAGAGATGCGATAGCATTGACTAGGTACTAGGATCCATATTAATGTAACTACTTGACGAGTTACATTAATATATTTTATATAGTCAACTTTATATAAAAATGGTGGGTTGTGGTATTCATAGTAATGATATATGTTACGGGGGTAAATCTCATTCAAGTGAGAGTTATGTCAATAATTATTTTCAATGACATATTAAATTCAAAACATATTTTTAATTCATTGTAAAATTTTGGATTTGTCGAAAAATTCTAAGTTGTACTACCTATGAGAATATATTATGCATATGTAATTTGAGAACATGTAAAGAAAAACATGTTCATGTAAAATTTTGGTATTGAACATGTTATTTTGAATATAATGAAAAACTCTTTTTAGTGTGCTTTAGTGTTGTTAACATGCCAAGGCCTTGTTAATCATGTGATGGTTTCATGTCCTAACATGTCCTTTGGAATTTTTTTTTTTTTTAGAATTTGAAGTTTGTTAATCCCAAGTGAGTTTCATGAGACCCCCCCACACCCAATGATAATAGAAACATGTAGTAGTGACTTTGAGGCTACACACTAACACAATTAACACCCCACCCATTTGCATATTCTTTGCCTTCTTGATACTTGATTGTAGATCATGTCTATTAGTTTATGACTTGAAAATTGTGATTACTTAGATGATATAAATTATTTATTTCTTTGGTGCTTCATTGAGATGTTTTCCTAACTATAATTGAAAGCTAGAAATATAACCTGATTCATGTCTTGATAAAGTACTATATTATTCTTTGGAAAGTTAACCTTATGTACATTCATGTTTCTAGGGATCCATAGTGACTTAGGTTAGAGGTTGAAAGTAACCAAGACAAATTTTAACTAAGTTGTAGAAATTGTACCAAAGGAAACTGACTCTTGCTCAATGAGGATGCTCATGTGAAAATTCACAAGCCCGATGTGACTAAAGTCCATATGATCTTATTCAAACAAGTAGATTATCAAATTTAATTGTTTCAGAAATAAATTTCAGATAGTAGCATTAATCACACAATAGAAGGAAATAAAATAGTGGAAGCACAAAAAATGATTTCACATAACCTACATAATTACTTCTTCAATAACTACTTTTCATTCCTTTGAAAAAATTACATGGAAACCTCCACAAGCTGCCCAAAAAACAGCATTGCACCAATACCAAAAAAAACCTCAAATTGAGCGCAACAACCTGTTGGAAGAGTATGACTTGTTGTATGAATATACAAATTTTCTGTATAGATTATGTGAACAATAATATGACTCTTTCTATAGGAATGTACACACCCACATGGTGATTTATGTACGATTGTACTAAAATGATCTAGACTTTATACATACTATACAAGACTACTTCATGGGAGTACATGCTATAAAAAATGTCTCTTCCATAGTTTCCTTCTCTCTCTCCCTCTTTGTCGCTCAACGTACTCAACTAATCAAGTGTTCGGATATGTAAGAACTCTCTATCTTGAACTTTCTTTATAGTTTTAGCCGAGACCAAAACCCTAATCTATTTCTTTTATTACTTTTAGTCCAACTCATGTATGTATAAAATACCACATTTTGAATCAATTGCTAAAAAAAATACTTTCATTGTTTAACCAAATTGAATTACAAAATAGAATTACTTCTCAAAAACTAATTTTTGAAAATATCTTGAACTACTTCTTGTGTGTTCACATGAAACCTATGTGGAACTTCCTGTCTGAGCTATAATTCTCAATTCCCCTTCTTAGTGAGGAAGAAATTCTACAACAATCCAAGTTTTTCTTTGAATCACCCATACTTCCCTTTTTCCAAGGATTTGGTTAGAATATCAACTACCTACTGATTGATGGAAATATATTATATATTCATTTCTCCCTTATTAAACATGTCTCATATGAAGTTATATTTGATCTCTATATGCTTGGAATTATCATGAAACACTATATTCTTAGATATTTTGATACAACTATGATTATTAGAGTGAATGACCATGGCATCAAACTTCTGGTCAAACAATCATGCAAGTAACTTGTGAAGTTAGATGGCCTCACAACTAGTTGTCATGAATGACATGTATTCTACCTCTACTAAGATAAGAACCATGGAACTCAACTTCCTGTTAAACCAACATATCACTGATGATCCTAAGCTAACTCAACACATTGAGGTGCTCTTCCTATCTACTGCACTACATTACCAATATGATTCTATATACCCTTGCAACATTATTTCACCATCTCCAAGGTATCTTAAACCATTCTCCATTATTCCCCTCAAATACCTGAGAACATGTTTTGTTGCTACCTAATGCACCTGCCTTGGATCCAAAATGAATTGACTCAAGGTGTTAACTACAAAACATTTATATGGCCTAGTGTTGACAAATTGCATCAAAGAACCTATCAACTACCAGAACAATGTGGGATCTACCAACTTTGAATCCGAAGTTTTCACCATATTTAGATTACTAATCATGGGTGCGGCCATAGGTTTTGCAGTTCTCCATTAGAAACCTGTTCAATATTTTAACTAAATTCTTACCTTACCCAAGAAAAATCTCCCCTAGTCTCTACCAAATATCCAATCCCAATAAGTAATTCATCAAGTCGATGTCCTTCATATTGAACTCAACCTCCATGTATGCTTTTCACCCCACAATAAGCTTCTCTACACCTTTCAGAAACAAGTCATCTACATGCAACAAAAAAATAAATAGATCTTCCTAAAAAACATATATAATATAAGTTAGGATCTACTTCACATTTGGTGAATCCCATAATCTATAGATATCCATCAATCCTAGAATACCATTCTCTCATTGAATTCTTGAGTCCATACAAAGATTTCTCAAGATTGCACACATGTGATTGCTTCCCACTTAACTCAAAGCTCTAAGGATGCTTTATGCACACTTCTTTCTCAATGATCCCATCAAGGAAAGTTGTCTTTACATCCATTTGGTGTATCCTACATACCATAAATGATAGCAAGGACATAACCACTCTAATTAAAGTGTACCTAGAAACTGGAGAAGGAGTCTCCTCATCGTCCACTCCCTTTCTTTGGGAGACAATATAACCCTCTTTCCAAACACCTCAGTTTTAAATTCTTAATTCTACCACCTATAACATACTTTAGATTGTATAGCCATATGGAACTCACAATTGATTTTCCCTCCGATGCACACTACACCACAAACATCATCCATTGGAATCCTTCCATATCTCCTAGTTTGTTTCCTTGTAAAAAATAGAAGGCTCATTGTTATAGGAAAATCGCCCTGTAGATAGGTGGATCTTCCCTCATATTATATACCCCTAATACTGAGACAAAAAGATGCAAATGGACACTAACATCCCTTTAAATATGGTTAAGATAATCAAAAGAATGAGAGGGAGAAGGTATGGTGTACCTTGTGTCGGAGCTTGTCCTCGCTTAATCCAATCTGAGCTTGATCTCCAAGTTCCTTAGAATGACACAATACCTGCAACGCAATGGAAAATGAAGAAAAACAAAGACTTCCTATTATAC
The DNA here is from genome assembly GCA_032191745.1 of Picea mariana. NCBI lineage: Eukaryota > Viridiplantae > Streptophyta > Pinopsida > Pinales > Pinaceae > Picea > Picea mariana. The sequence continues at coordinate 19,322 of JASDQU010440320.1, read as the reverse complement.
CAAGATTATTTTAAACTAAGTTCATCCATAGTAGACAAGCATATGTAAAGATACATAAAATAGAAGGAAATAGGCCAAGCATATATTAATGAGAAGATTAAAAATACACTTACGATCTATAGATGCAGTTGTAGCAACCTCTCCAAGTCCTCCTTGTCCAACCCTTGCACGATGCTCTCAAGATCATAGGTTTGATATCCAAAAGGTTTCTCCCAAGATCATAAGTTTGATACCTCTAATCTGCCTTTCTTCTCCATGGAAAGCCCTCATTATATAGGATTTGGAGTCTTAACCACCATGGAGAGGATCATTGTTCAAATCCACTAAAATGGGATCTCCAATATATTTAGGGAGAAAATATCTTTATAGGATTTTAGGGAGGAAACATCTCTCAAGGATTTTAAGGAGAAAATATTTCAACCATACATGAGATCCTCAACCTCCCCTTAAAAATAGGAAACCAAATGTGAGGTGTATTCTCACACCAAATTAATTTCCTTTTCATGAATATTAATAATTAATTCATGTGAACATAGTATTTTGACTATCATATAATATATTTCTCCTCCACATTCGCTAGGGATTGTGAAATATGTTATTTCATGGTGTCGAGGTGTATGTGACACTTATCAAGGTGCATATGACACTTTTACGACACTTAGGGAGAGGTACCTAGGTGTGTAAATTTGAGGTGTAACAGTATGCCCCCTAAAGTGTGAGGTCATAAGAGAAACTGATGGTCAGAACACTTTAAAAATCTTCAATGCAAGGGCATGGAGTTGGAGAACCTGGAAGAAGCTACAAACAACCATCAAATAGTATGAAAATATGTTCCATTGCTGAGGCATGCATACCTATGCTCATAATATAAGATGAATCAAAGCATGGCCGCTGACCAATACACTTCGGATCCATCTATGCATGTAAAGAGATGCTTTGATGTCAAACATGTTAGAAACCACTTGATTATCGATCATTGATGTATACCATTAGCAAGTGCGTGGGAAATCACCAATGATGTCAATAAATCCCAAGGTACCCTAGTACATTCTAGCGAATGTGAATAAATGAGTTGAGGTCGAACATTCGTAGAACCATCCAATTAGAGGTCAATGATATAAACCTACTATTGGAGGCGAGGATGCCTTCCATTGAGGCATGAAGGTCCCAAGGTACTAAATGGTTTCTAATTCTAATTCCCGGATGATGTGTTCAAGTCGACAGGAAAAGAATCGTCGAAAGAGGGCCATGATGTTCCCCCATCATCAACATGAAACTAACACAAGAAAGTGATGTAATATGGTGAATCGAATGAGTATGGATTGACACAGGAAATGGAAAATGGAAATAATACAGATGGATGGTTTGAAGTGAAACTTCCCTTGAACATGATGAGGCACGACAACTAACTTGGCAACATTGACTCGATGAGTACCAAGAATGTAATGTGACAAAAATAAGAAAACTCTTCGACTGGACGAAAACGTATGGCAACACGTGGAATTGGTATGAATTAGAGAAAAGAGGATTACCCAACTGTAAGACGAGACACAAATAGGTTCCATATTCAAGGGAGAAAAAAGATGCCATAATGGATTCTTAAAAAGCTTGACCCATTTCCTTGAATTCCCCCCCAACCTCGATAGATGAGTACCTCTTTTTAGTTTAACAAGCTCGAGGAGGGTAACACATGCTCAATTAACTAACCTTCGGTAATTTTCTCTTCCTTTGCTTAACGAATCAGAAGAAGAAAGGGTTCGTCCCCATTTGGGCCCTTCAATGTGTATTTTAACAAGTATAATGAAGGAAAAATAAGTGGTTTTTCATGTTTAGAGAATCTGAAAAGAAATTAAAGGAGACTCTAGGGTTGTCCTTTTTTGTACATTTAGTCTCACGAGGCCAAAAATGTGACAAACTACCACTCGAAAGATGTCCTTTCAAACCTTGTAACGAGAGTGAAAGGAAGCAAGATCACTTGACAATATTTTCATGTTTACAGAGTTTGAAAATAGATTAAAGGAGAATCCATGGGGTTCTTTTTTCGTATAATCTTTACGAGTCTGAAAAAGTGATAAAAGTTTACTCGGTCACATTCTCACATATTTACGAGCACAAGAAAGAACAAATACTAAGCTCAGTATTGGTTTCATTTTTACACAAGCCTGAAACAAAATTAAACCTATGCTTATAAATTTCCAATGTAATTTCCAAAGGTAGGGATACCCATGGATGGTTGTCACTCTAACTCCAGCGTGAAAAGGTAGAGGCTTATGATCCAGATTATTTTTGGCACGAAATGAGAGCAGAGATATAATAAATAAATGCACAGAGATATCGCAGATATTCAATAATATAACATAAATATATGATAGATTCAACCATAAAAACATATATATAGTAATGCACGATTTCTATTAATCAAACAAATGTATAGAGACTGTAAAAATACAGAGTGAAGACTCGATAGAATGGTGGCAGCTTATCTCTGAGAAGAGATGTGATGGCTACTCGCATTCGCAAGAAGATGATTACAATGAGTCTCTGAAGGCCTTTCTACAATAAATAGGACTTCCAAAAAGCCTAGACATCCAAAAACCTAACCCTAGGAGATGAAGTGCCAAAAGTCATGTGGGCCTCGTTTGGGTAAGTTAGTACATTAACTTCCCGGGGTCGTAACTTTTGCATACGATCTCCGTTTTAGGCGTATGATAGCTCGTTCGAAAGGTATCATTAAGGAGGTTCATTTTTTGGTCTCAATAATGCTTTCAAATATCATTGAGTTGGGAAAATCCCGAAAAACCTTCATTTAGGCCCTCAAAATGGCCTCGAATGTTAAAACCTGCTAAAAATAGTAAATTGCCAAAATTGCCAAAAAACTATTTTGAGCCAGTCAAAAAAGGTGGGTGGCCATTGATATCCACCTAGATCATCTTAAATCTAGAATGAAAATCAAAGTCTAGAGACATGCCCTGCCAAGATTCATTTCATTCGTCGACTTTAATGTTGTCACCAATTTCTGTACTAGATGGAGAAAAAGGATAAGGGTGGATGAAAGGAAGGTTCAAATACAAGACCTAATGAAAGACTCAAATTAACATCTACGAGGCCTATCTAAAGACTTGAATCGTTATCTATGATATCTAGTGAAAGACTCGACTTGTTATGAGAGGTGGTTGTTTCATTTTTTAACGAGCTTGACACAAGAAAATAATGATGCTTAGGACCTATGTTTCATTTTTTAATGATCTTTCGACAGAGAAGAAAAACTATGCTCATATCTTCTGTTTCATTTTTTAACAAGATTGCCACAGAGAAGAAAAAATATGCTCATGGGTCCAGGTTCAATCCCCGTATTTCTATTTCATTTTTTAACGAGCTTGCTACAGAGAGGAAAACTATGCTCGTAGCTTCTCCTTAATCAAGGCTTCCAAGAGGATAATACTATGAAAGGAATACATGTAAAGGAACAAACATTAGCTATGGATTATAGGAGTTCTTCACTAGATGGAAGAAAATCACTCTTGAAGGAATACATATCGACGACCTCGACAAGGGTAGGGGATCTAGCTCTAATAACCCTATTTAAGAGATGACCATGTAAACTACTAGATCTAATTCAGGATAAGGGAGAGATTCCGTCTCATGGGGGGTTGAATGCATGGGGTAGGTCGTTACACAATTGACTTGCAGTGGGGTCGACATCGCTGGAATGTATGGACCATTCAGAGAAGGTGGATGGTTGACCATTAGATGAGGTTCAATGAATTAAAGTTGGTCGATCGTTACTATGTTTCTGTTATGAGGGAAACACATCACTCGAAAGAGAGTGGAAAAAAAATCTCTCGTAACGTAGACATAGTCTCACCTGAGGAGTAGGTTAAAGTCCAAGGGGTAGTGAAATACCATCACATAGATGTAGACCGTATTTCCTCTCAAAGTAATCAACAACTGAGGAAGGATCCATAAACTTTGACTAACTCTTCTATCAAATGTCAACAGATTCTGAGTCACGGGCACAAACTACAGGGAACCAAAATCTTTCCAAGAATTAGTGGATAATATGTTAACAAAAGAACCTTCATCTATTACAATGTTAGGAATATTCCTATCACAAACCTGCACGATGATTTGGAAAGGCATGTAAAAAAGAAGACAAGGTTCTGTCAAATGATTCCAATTAATATAAATCATTTGATTTCTTGAAGGGGGTTCCATCGGGACGGGCAGAGTGCCCCCTTCTCCGGGTGAATCGATATTAACAAGGTAGACCTGAGAGAAATCCTGACTCTTTGAATGAGGAGTGGGATCGACCAATGATGAAACCAGATCGACCAGTTTGGTTGCACTCTTCAAGGGAGGAGTGGGAGCGACCGATGGTGAAATTGGATCAACCACTTTGGCACTCTTCAAATGAGGAGTGGGATCAACCGATGACAGAACTGGATCAGCCACTTTGGCACTCCTCAAGGGAGGAGTTGGATCGATTGATGACAAAACTAGATCAACCACTTTGGCATTCCTCAAGGGAGTGGGATTGATCTATGATGGAACTGGATCGACCACTTTGGCACTCTTCAAAGGAGGAGTGGGATAGATCGATGAAAAAATTGGATCGACCACTTTGGAACTCTTCATAGGAGGAGGAGGGATAATGGATGATGAAACTGGATCAACCACTTGGGTTAGTGGCTCACCCGAGGATGAAACTAGATTGACCACGTGATTAACGAGACTGACCAGGGATGGAACTGGATTGACCAGTCCATCAACTAATGATGGTTTGGAAGAAAACTTACGATAACCAGTTGGAAGTTGAAGCATTTCCAAAATATAAGAATCCTCATCAATACGAGGGAAAAGGAGAGAGTAATGGTCATCTTTGCATAACAAGCAAGGAAATTTGACAGTTCTCTTCTTCTTACCAACCATAATGTCACTAGATGATGGGGTGTCCCTAGCATGTCCTACAGGGGTTTATGACCTAGAAGACCACATTTCTAAGACCTTGGGGAGACTAGGGAAATCCATCAGAAAGTGGTTAACCTTAGAAATCCTGCAAGGGTACTTGGGCTTACGGGTTGTCTGGGTGATCTTGGAATGATCAACACTCCCATCACGATTAAAAGTAACTGGTTTTTCTCCAACATTTCTGGTAGTGGTTGGAAGTTAGGACCCTTGCTTATTTTTATTCTTCTTAATATTCCTTTTCTTCTTCTTCTTATTCACGAGGTTACTAGCTTCAAAGCTTTCACTCGATGAATAATATGAAACTTAAGAAGACCTTGCAAGTGAATAAGGTGAAGAAGATCTTACTGGTGAAGAAGGTGAAGGATCAACATGGGGCTGATGTTCTTAGGGGGAAGTTCTTACAACTTAAGCACTTGAAGCATTTGGGATTACCGCAGTGGAAAAAAACCATACCGGTAACCCAATTGTGATACCTGGAAGGCTCAAAGTAGTGATGTAAGGAGGACCAATGTTTCAGTAAGAAGGAAAAAAAAAGGTTCCCTTGGAGGAGGGGTTGCTTCATTGGTCATTTCTGGAACTGGTGTCATTAAAAACATATCCAACCTATATTATACTAGGGAAAACAAACAAAACACACTAAAAATATAGGAAGCAAGCAAACAAACAAAACCTTCTCACAATGAACGCATTAGTTGGTGATGAAATCCAACGTCGCAAGAACAATGTAAGAATGGGTTGAGATAGAGTGGGTGGATAAGTTACATTGATGACCATATTAATGAACTTACGCCTTGGTGCAAGATTCCACACAATAAACATGGATTTACCCTCCAAGGATCCCGAGTGAGTTTGGCCAACGTCGATTCCAATTATAGCGAAGAATTTCCCCGTCACCGTCACCTCATTTATTGACCCTAAAGAAATTCCATGAAGGTTACCAAATACATCAATGATGCATGGGAAAACAATCAACAGTCCTATATACGTGCAAGGGCAGGGTAACTAAGCTTGGAATCTACTTGATAAGGCCCACACATGGTTTTTTTCTCAAGTGACCCCCAGTAATACACACAACCACTACACCAAGACCAACAAAACAGGGTTAGTAACTTTGTTGGTCTTAATGAAACCTCATGATTGACCCTTGTGTGAGAAGGGATTCCAAGGAGAAAATGTAGTAAATGGATTTCACTGCTCCCTAACTCAATATGATCTGTTTGTTTACATATCTGGAAAGTTATCTTTCACACCTATTCCAAAGCCCTACAACTAATCTAATGTAGGTTGCAAAGAGACCTAGAAATAAAAGTTTCTAGGTAGATTTTAATTAACGTGTAAATTTTATTAAGATGTTGTTAGTCAAGAGGAAAATGGCATGGACAAAATGATTTTTTGAATGACTATAAACAATGCAAAGAAATTAGAATGAAAATATTTCACTTCGATGAAAGCTATATTGTGTGAAGGAGAAATGGTTTATCATTCCCATATGCATAATGTCCCATAATATTATTAAACTAATCGATATAAAGATCCTCAAGAAATGAGCCAAAGAGATAGTACACCAATACACAATTCTTTTCCCCCCCACCATTCAAGACCAATTTCTTTTTAACAATCCAAGACCAAAAAATGCCAAAAACCATGCAATTTTGCTACTTCAAATGCAAATATGCCCCCAATATAATGAAAATCAAGTATACACTAAAAGAAATAGTGATTTTCTTCAAAACAAAAGCAACCCAATCAAAGCCACAAGAAAAAGTACAGACTTTGGGAAAAAGAATCTCTATAAGATATACTAGGAAAAATTGAGCAGAAAAGGGCATAAATCACCAAAGAAGGAGATCATTGCTCTTGTTTTCAAGGGTAGAAAGTTTTGTAGCACTCTTATATACACTGCATGGGATATTTTATTACATATCAACACTCTGATATACACTCCAAGGGAGCTCTACCCTTCCTAGAATCTCAAAACAAAGGCTTAAAAATCAGAAAACTTCACCCAGAATTCCCAGAATTTTGTGAAATTATCAATGAAGAGGGGAGAAAGGAAATAGATCTAGAAAAAACAATTAAAATGATCTGAAAGAGGGAAAAAGGCAGACACAATCCAAGGAAAGACAAGTTAATTCCCTTTCCAGTGGAGTCCCAATTTCTATTATAGGAAAATCCCCCTGTAGACAGGTGGATCTCCCTCGGATTATAGACCCCTAATATTGAGACATAAAGATGAAAATGGACACTAACATCTGTTTAAATATTGTTAATATAATCAAAATAAATATAGGTAGAAGGTATTATGTACCTTGTTTCGAATTGTTTCCACTCTTAATCCAATCTAAGCTTGATCTCCAAGCTCCTTAGCACGACACGATACCTGCAATGCAAATGGACAACAAAGAAAAACAAAGTCTTCCTACTCTACCAAGATTAGTTTAAACCAAATTCATCCATAGTAGAAAATCATATGTAAAGATACATAAACTAGAAGGAAATAGGCCAAGAATATATTAATGAGAACATTAAAAAGACACTTACAATCTATAGATCCAGTTGCATCAACCTCTCCAAGTCCTCCTTGTCGAGCCCTTGCATGATGCTCTCAAGATCATAGGTTTGATATCCAAAATATTTCTCCCAAGATCATAAGTTTGATACCTCTAATATTCCTATCTTTCCTGTGGAAGTCCCTCATTAATAGGATTTGGAGACTTAACCACCATGGAGAGGATCACTCATCAGATCCACTAAAATGGGATCTCCAAGATATTTAGGGCGAAAATATCTCTTAAGTGTTTTAGGGAGGAAATACCTCTCAAGGATTTTAAGGAGGAAATATTTCAGCCATCCATGAGATCCTCAACCTCCTCTTAAATATAGGAAACCAATTGTGAGGTGGATTCTCACACCAAATTAATTTCCTTTTCATGAATATTAATAATTAATTCATGTACACATAGTATTTTGACCTTCATATAATATATTTCTCATCCACATTGACTAGGGATGGTGACATATGTTATTTCATGGTGTTGAGGTGTATGTGACACTTAGCAAGGTGCATATTATGCTTTTACGACACTTGCGACACTTAGGGAGAGGTACCTAGGTGTGGAAATTTGATGTGTAACACTCATAATCTAGAATGATTCTCAATAATTCCATATAGTCTAGAAATTTATTTAGATTTTTTCTCTGTCTAAATGTGCTCATAGGAGTCTTAACAGGTTCATGGGTGTCCCTCAATGTCTGACTAACTAATCAAGGTATCTTGATAGAAGTGGAAGGAGACATCATCTCTCCATGTTCACATGAAGGATAGTATAGTTCCCTAAAAACCACTAGTGGCACCTGCTCAACCTTTAGAGATTCCCTATCCTTTTCATCTACCACTAGAGTAGGATCATGAGACTTCCTAGATGCAAATTCTTCCTCAAGCTTTACATCCCTTATTACTACTATCTTTCTATGTTGTGCAATATATACCCTTTAATCCTTTTAAGTGTCATCGTAACCCACAAACAAACCCTTCTTGCTGGAGTGCTCCAACTTGGTCCTCTTCTTTATTGGTAAATGGATATAAACTGGATAGGGAAATATGTGTAAATGACTCACCTTTTTCTTCACACTAGTGGATTCCATCTCTGGTGGTTTCCCTCCAATATCTTTTGAGGACATTGGTTATGGATGTAGATTATTGTGTGACTTTCTTCTACCCAAATAAACATGGGAAATTCCTAGTCATGTATCATGGATTTATAAGACCCTATGAAGGATCGATTATTATTCTCTACAACCCCATTTTTTGTGGGTTGTAAAAAATTATCAACTCCCTCTTGATTCTTTCCTCCTTCCATAAACCCTTGAACTCATTGGATGTATAATATCACCTATTGTCCAATCTCAAGACTTTGATCTTCTTCCCTATCTAGCTTTCAACAAGAGATTTCAACTCTTGAAACCTACTAAATATTTCAGTCTTTGTCTTTAATAATAAGATCAAATTGTTGCAATATAAATCATCAATAAAGGAAACATAATGCATGCTTCTTGTTATTGATGATATTGATATCGGTCCAAAAACATATGAATGTACTAGGTCTAAAATCCCCATAGACCTATCCACACCTCTTGGGAAATCATCCTTGACATTATTCCCAAGAATGAACCCTTTTCATACACCATGTTGCTTAATACTTAACTCTTGAATAAATTTAACTATATCCCTTATAATGATAAATTCCTTGTGATGTAGGTGCCCCATCCTCTTGTGTCAAAAATCACACAAGTTGTCACTATTGAGCAACAAGGCTTGAATAGTTTAACCTTGCAACCTATTCAAATTTCCTTCTCTAACCCATATTAATTGATATTTATTTCGCATAGAATCCTTCATCATGATGTGAAATTGTTGGTTCTTGAACTCAACTACAAATCCCTAATCTTCCATGACCATAATTGAAAGAAACTTCTTCCCAAGACATGTTACAAAGAATACATCATAAAAATCTAAAGAATTACCTCACTTGAGTTGGAAGGGAATAGTACCAACTCCTACCACTAGATACTTGGCATCATCACCATGTTCAATGTGCACTCCTGAGTATTTCTTCTTTAGAATAGAAAACAATTCCTAGGATTATTTCATATGTCAATATTCCCAACTATCTACATACCATGCGTTCCTCATAATCATTCTAGTAGAAAGGAAAGATACCAATGAGAAATCCTTCTCAAAATTGGAAGAAAACATCTTAATTTTAGTTTCTAAATAGGATGTTATATTCTTCTATTGTTGTTTTCCTTTACCCTTTTTCTTATCTTGACACTATGATGCATAATGATAATTCTTGTGACAAATGAAGAACTTGATTTTACTAAATTCCTTTCCTCATTGTGAGGTTGAATCCTCTATTGTTTCCATACCCTTGTTGGGTCCTTTACATATTCCCTTATTCTACTAACCAAATAGATATAGGTTCTTTTCAACATTGTTATTTCCATCCTTCGATTCCATTTGAGTCTCCTCCTGGATACAATCATCCCAAATCCTCTCAAAGTTAGGACTCTTTTCCCAGTCGCAAATGCCTTTGAAATTTTTTTCTGATGAAGTTGGGAAACTATTGAGTTCCATGTTCACTAGATCTTCATATTCAACCTTTTCCCCAACCTCTACAATTTGATCACAAAAATATGTGATATTCATAAAGTAACTGATGATTTTCTTTGATCTGGTCATCATTATGGATCTAAGTTTTTTTTGCAATATCATCTTCCTATTTATGTTCTGACTTTGGTAGAGACTAATGAGGGAATCAAACATCTCCTTTGATATCTTATTCTTATATACACGAGGGATTTAATGATCCTTTATGGCTTCCAAGAACATATTATTGGACTTGACTACCCTCTTATTGTGAAATACCAACTCTTGAAAATCTATAGTCAGAGTAGAAACATTATCAACAATATCCTAGATATTGTCCTCTTCTAGTAAGAGTGCAACCCTCACCTTCCATGATAAGAAATCCAAGGAACCATCCCATTTGTCTTCAAACATGAGGCTAGATAATGCCATATATAATATCCATTATACAAACTCTCAGATATGAAAATGAAGCTTTGAAACCCTGTAATTGTTGGTTATTCTTCCCTACAGTTGATTTATGAATGCAAATCCTATAGAATCTCAATCAAATAAATAAGCTCTGATAGAATGTGAAAATTTCCAAGACCTAGGTGAATAAATTACTTATGATATCAATCAAAGGAGTAGATTTTTGAATTTAATTACTACATAAATAAATTTCAACCATAGAAATAATAACACAATAGCTATAAATCATATAACAGAAGAATAAAAATTAATTTCAGACAACACATGTAATTACTCCTTGAATAACCATTTTTCACTCCGAAAAACTTACAAGGAAACCTTGAAAAGATTCCCAAAAAAGAGTATTTCATTGTTACCAAAAAACAACTCAAATTTAGTGGAACAACCTGTTGGGACAGTATGAATTGTTGTTTAGTTGTAGGGCCTATCCACATGGACTATACAGATACCAGTGTGACTTTGTCCATATGAATTTATGGACCCATAGGGTTGTTTCCATATGACTGCATAGAAATATTCCATATGCTATATGGATTGTTTTGTATGTTGCACAAACTATACAAGACTACGGCAAGGGACTACATGCTATGAGAATTGTCTCTTTCCTAGTTTCCTACTCTCTATCCCTCTCTATCACTCAACCTGTTCAACTACTCAAGTGTTCAAGTGCGTATGAAATACCTATCTTGACCTATATTTGTAGTTTTAGCTGAGACCAAAAGCATAAACTAATTAAGAGATTACTCCTAGTCTATTTCATGCCTACATGAAACCAACTTTATAGATTCAACTGCTAAAAATAAGACTTTCACTTTTTAACTAAAGTGAACAAAAAAATATAATTTACTTTTTAAAAATAGATTCACTTATCAAAAATAGAATTAATTTTTGAAAATTAATTTTTAAACATATCTCGGACTACTTCTCACATGTTCACATGGAATATGTGTGGAAGTCCTTTTCCAAACTATAATTGTCAATAGGACAACCTAGATATATTGTGTTGTGAGATTGGAGATGGATTTATTTCCTTGAAAATGATTCTTAAGTTTATTTAGGGTTAAAATCCTAAGCAAGAATGATTTTACTATGCCAAGTTACCATTTTATGACACATGCATTTTTTAGAAAAAGAGGATCACAGAGAAATAATATAGCACAGATGCATAAATAAAAAAACAAACGTACACAATAAAATAGAGACACATATATGTGTGGTTCACCAAATATGGGCTATGTCCAATAGAGAAATTTCCATTCCCTCCATTATTATTATCCAGCAAATGAAGGGATACAATGTTGATGTTTTGTTAGCTGCAGGAGGTATTAACCTCCAAGTGTAACCTTTGACTTAGAATAGAATATTCTAGAAACTAGAGAACTATTAAACAAATGTTAGAAAACCCTAGGATATAAGTCGGCCTCAAGAGAAATAATAATAAATTAATAGATGCATCCAAAAGGAGAAGTCGACCCCAATCAAATGGAAATGACAATATAAATAGGCAGGCACCTAGCTCATTTGGACACACTCACTTAGCAAGTGTGCAAGTCTAATGAGGAACTGTTGTGGCAGCTAGGGAACAAGTTTGGAAAGCAACAATTGTAGCTAGAGAGGGAACAAGTCTGGAGGAATAGTGCAATAGTATTTTTTGTATCTCTCTTGTGATTCTCTTGGTATAAGGTGCACTATGCTTGTATGATTATAGTGTTGTTTCTGCAATAATATTCTGGCAAGGGTTTATCTGTTGGTTTTGGAGTAGGATTTCCAAAATTATTCTAAGTAAATATTAATGTTCTTGGGGGAGGAATTTGTGCCTATGGTTGGGTGAGAATAGAGTGATATTGTCTATGGTTAAACGAGCACACCAAAATTTTAACATGGTATCAGAGTTGGTTTCTTCCATAACATTCTAACCATTGGAAGGACCATCCTTATTTTCCCTCATTGTGAATCTTGTTGAGCACTTAAGGAACCCATCAATAAGGTTTCCTAAGTAGGGCACACCTTTCCCCCAGATCAGACCTCCAAAATTATGAAATTAAAAATTAGGGTTTTCTCATAAAACCCTAGGTCTATAGTGCCAATTGAAGTTGCAGTACCAGTTATAGTTGCAGTGTCAGTTTCTTTGTGCTAGTTGCTTTGTTCCATTTGTAGTTCCAGATGCAGCACCAATTGTAGTGCTAGTTGGTGCACCAGTTGCAGTACCAGTTGCAGTTCCTCTGGACCAATGAAGTTTCTATGAAATACTGGTACTAATTTTATGTTTTCCTTGTTCTCCTTACCCTAGCATATCTTCAACTACCTGTCGATTGAAAGTTGGATCACCTTGAAGTTTTAGGATTCGTCGTTGCTTGTCGTTGTTTTCTGCTCCTACCAGAGGTATGTACTTGTATGTGTTTAAACATTATCTTTATCTTAAGGGTATTTTTAGGAGAAGGGATGGTTTGTCGAAGCAACAATTGTAGATCCGGAGGGATCTCAGATCCATCACATTCATAGGAACAACGCACTCTAGTTTTCATTTTTTTGATATGACTCTAGTTGTTATGGAATTATTGTGATCTTATGAACATCTAGTTGTATTTTGATCTATTGAAGTTATTATTATCATACTAACCTTTGGTAAAAGTTAAAGTTATAAGTTGACTCTAGTCAATGTATTAAATTGATTAAGGTTGATATTTTCGAGTTTACTTGCATTATATTCCCTAACTAAGATTTCTGTCAAGAAAGCATATTGTATTAGTATAGAGAATAGGTTGGAGAGAATTCTTGTCATCTTGAGTGAAGGAAACTCAAAAGAAAAGAAACAACACTCATTCTTGAAGATAAGACTCTAGGTTCCAGGTTTGATTAAATTGATAAGTTTCCAATTTTCACATATCATGTTTGATAATTGCTACATTACAAATAAACACTATAGTTGTGACAACAATCTTTGAAAGGTTCTATTATTGCTAGATACAATTAATACTCGGTAGCATGTGAGTACTATTGATATAAATGGTTATTGTATTTTTTTACAAGCTGAACTAACATGTACTCTAGGAACTTCTTGTTTTTCTTCTAGGAAGGTCACTTTGGTAATGGTACGTTGATTACCATGAAATTGTCTTTTATTCTTGTTAACATAGATATGCTCTTATGAAAATGATATTATATTGGAAATACTTTTTCTCTTGTTTCTCTTGTCCCAGGTAGGTTATCTTGTAAATTCCATGGAGGTTATCATGGAAATATTGTTGTTCTTGTTTTCTTTTCCTAGGCAGGTTACCATGGAGGAATGATTGGTCACAACACTAGAAGAGTGTTGTTCTTGTTTCTTATTGTATTTTCTTATTTTGGCTCTTTTTCTAGGGAGGTCACAAGTGATAGCTCTAAGAAGGAGCTATTGTGATGATTGTTCTCGTTCATTTTTTTATTAATATAAGAGAATTATTCTTGTCTATTGTTTTCCCCTTGTTGTTATTGTTCCAGGAAGTTCACATATAATAACTTTGAGGTGAGCTACAGTGATAGTTGACGAAGGAAACATATTATATAGTCTCTAGTTTGATACATGGAGCATACTATCTATATAATAAGTTGTATACATGACTACATACATATGGCATGTACTGAAGAAAAAAGAGGATGAAGTTAAAATATTTTGGAACAAAGAGTAATTTTGTGAGATGTTAGCACCCTGATTTTCATAAATAAGGTTATAGGTTTGTCAAAAATTTGCAAAGTCATGCATGTTAGCACCCATATTGTTTTTATGATTGGCATCATCTAACATCTCCAAGGGTCATTTTCAAAAGGAAGAATTAATTAATTTATTCCCTTTTCCATTTGCAACTGTGCGCTGCAAAATTCACCGCACATTGCGCAGAGGATGTTGTCATGCAGAGGATGTTGTCACGTAGAGGATGTTGTCATGCAAAGTATGTGGCCACGCAGAGGATGTTGTCGCGTAGAGGATGATGTCACGTAGAGAATGTTAGCACGCAAAGAAGGTTGTCGCACATATGATGTTGTCGTGCAGTGGATTTCGTCGTGCAATGGGATGTCCTGCATAGGATGTTGTTGCGCAGTGGATTTTCTTGTACACAGGCTATAGGTCACACTGCACAAATTACTGGTTTAGTGGTCAGCTTCAAGATCAATTTATGACCAAATGGAGTGAAATTTTGAAAATCCTCGAGAGTCTTTTGTCGCGGACAAACCAGATATTAAGAACCTCTCTCTGATTTAAAAAATGTATCATAGATTGGGAGATTGGAAAGAATCTTTGAGCCCTATTTTTCAGTTGTCATGATTTCCTGTCTGAGATGTAATTTTGCGACACATATTACGGCCACCTGGAGATGCATTGAAAGAATAAAAGAGAGTTTGTTATTTATAACAATCTTAGCTACAAAAACCTCTCTCAATTTATAAAAATAGTTTTTTATAAGTGAGATACAATGTCATCTTTAACGCCTATTTTCCCAGTTTGTTGCGCACTCCATTGTGTTTTTTGTTGTGGATTACTGTTGCATAGCAGACTTGATGTGTAGGGGTGACATAGTGTCCAACAATGAAAATGATTACTTAACACAACCATAGGGTCTAATTTTGATCATGATCAATAATTTTAAAGAATATCTTGGTTACGATTATGATTTGGAGAAGTCGGGTTTCCTATTTTTAGCAAATCCGTTGAGGTTATTGCTCTCTTTGAAAGAAACCAGATCCATGATTCCAGGAGAGAGTAGCTTGAACCTAACAACCAAGGGTGACATTAGTTTTATATATATGGGGATCATTTTCATGTAAAAGGGGTTGGTTGGAAAATTTGGTAGATGATAGCTACTGTATGTAATTTGAGGTTTTGACTGAAATTTAGTGCAAAGGTCCTATGACTTGATGAAAAGATTGTAGTTGTAATAGTTGGATGTATTGGGCCTATTTCTTTACGTATGTGCTTCCTGCTATCTTTATTTCATATATTTTTCTGTCTATTTTAGAACGAGTTTTTGAACCTGTGGATTCATTGTACAATGCCCCTTGTTCACGCTACTTAGACAAAACGTTTTCCTCCAAAGATAACTCTGAATTCATCCACAATGGCGCTCCTGAGTTAGTTCCTATAATTTCTCCTGCCACACACTACGGTTTTACAATGAAGGTTGTTTCTTGCCTAGCCTTATCCTCTTGAGTTCAGTCACTGAGTCATTTGTCCCGTCTCTTCCTCAAACCGACCCCATCGCACAAGTCTTACTTTCTTGTGCCAATATAACTAAAGCCCATTATATCAAAGGTGTTTAAATCTAGCCATTTTTTCCAAAGCCATATCATGCACGGAGATTGTGCTATTTTTGAGAGAGCCCTCTCGAGATCTGAAAGGCTTGTTTTGGGTCTCAAAGTTGGTTGAAAAGGTTACCTCTGTTGTCTGTTTATCAACCGAACATATTTATGAAGTGATAACATTCTGGCGTCATTGCCGGGGACGGAATTGAATGAAACTTTCTCTGGGAAGAACAACATTGTTGGAGTTCTAAGGTATGAGAGCAACACACACTTAGTCACATATTGGTTGTATTTCTTCTCTGACGACTTCACACATTAGAAAATCACTTTGAAGGTGATTCCACTAGCAAAAGAATCTGGAGCTAAATTTTTCATGGCGACTCCAATCAAGCTTCAAATGTGATTCAAAGACTCCACTGGAGAATGAGACCTGTTGACAAAGATATGGAAGAGTAGTATGTAAAAATAAGGTACTCAAGCTTAAGTTTAGTTCAAGAAGTACATTTATGTTTGATCAATATCTTATTGTCCTTTCCTGAGTTTTTCAAAAGAATATTTCTTCACTTAAATGAAGCCCAGAGATCTACCCTTGTATATCCTTCATTGCAAACTGTAGGTATACCTCATTCTTCTTGTATAACTGATATTCACCAAGCTCCTTCCCCTAAGGCATATCATGTTCATGATCATTATTGTGATATTAATGAAACCAAAGTTGATCTTGTACCTTATGTTCTTAATCCTACACCCTCCAAGTTTCAAGAAAGATATAGTCCTCTTAAATTTCCTTCCATCGTTCATGACTTTCCTCTGAAACATTATAAGTACCTTCCTAGGTTTCATGGAGAGCTTGATGGACATTCAACTGAAAAACATATTCAGATCTTTGAGCATTTTATAGACATTTTTGAGATTGAACATGATTATGTGTTTATGAGAGCCTTTTCTCAGTCCTTACAAGGAGATGCCAAAGCGTGGTTCATACATTTGCAGCCTTAGTCGATTAGCTCATGGGATGAACTGAGGCAAGATTTCTTTAGATTTTGGCATGAGAGAAATTCATGGGATATAATCCTTTCAGAGTTTTACACCATGAGATGAATGAAAGATGAAACCATCTCAAATCTCAGTAGGACATTTTCTAGTCTTTAATATAAACTTCCTAAGGAAGTCCAACCTCCTGAAGTTGTTGCCATGCTACATTATGTAACAACCTTTCAATCAGACTTATCTTTTATTTTGATGGAGAGGAAGTCTATTTCTTTGCAGCAGATGTTCAACAATGCTCAGGAAGTTGAACATAATATTCAAGCATGTAAACATATTCGAAATGAGGAGTTGGATGATAAAGAACATGACAATGAATATGAACAAAGAATAGTTGATTTGAATCTTGAGAAGAGGTTTAATAATATCATATGTCCTCTTGAAGCTTTAAATGTTGATGATTTTGCAAAGGATTATATTCCACTTATGTAACCACCCAAATTGATTAATTTTTATCCTAATTTGTAAATTTTAATTTAATTAATTATTAAAATATAGTAAATGAGTCTTTTATTATTTTATTATTAAAAGTGAGTGAAGTAATTAATGGGAGAATAAGGTTGTTGGGGGATTAATGAGGGGGACTTGAGAGAGGAGGATAAGAGAGGAGGGGAGCACTTGGAAGTGGATCTCATTTTTTTATTTATTTTGGTTTGAGAATTTATGAGGGAAAGGAGAAGCAAGGAGGCAGTTGGGACTGTGTATCTATTTTGCAACTTTTTTGTGCTTACAGGTTTGAGGACTTTCATAGGGGTCACCTGTTGCTGGGAATTTTGGGCTCGAGGGCTAAGAAACCATAAGGAATCCTAGGGCTAGGGAGTCGAATAGGCTATTCCTAGATGGCTGGGAGATTAATCATTTTTGGGCAGAGCTTCAGCTTGGGTAGAGCTTCAGAATAGCATCGCTTTGAGGTATGTATCATCATTATTATGCTATGTTCATTATTGTTATATTGTTCATTTTTATTATGATGAACTTGTTATTCATTATCATGCTGCTCATTTTTAAATTATGCTGAGCAATGAATTGTTATTATGCTAAATATTGAACTAAAATGAAATTATGATAGCATTTCTGTATGTATATTTTGTTTGGTAAGACTTTCTATGGATAGACCTTACACATGGTATCAAAGCATGGTTTCAATACTGAAACTTGGGCTTTACCACCCACTGTATGATTTTGTCTTTATGCCAATTTGGGTTGTTACACATTTTTTGGGAGTTGATACCTCTAGGAAGAACACAATTGAAGCAAAGCCTAGGAGATTCAAACCCTAGATTATTCCCATTATAAGATTAGTTCATATTTTACTTTGGGAATGCCGACCTGGAAAAATTGATTTCAAGTGAAGACTGACAATCGAGAATAAACTGATTTCATTTCATGGACATGGGAAGAAATACTTTATTCTAAAGGGAAAAATACTGGAACAAATGCACATACTTTCATGGCCTCCAAGCAGCTCAACAATGTGAATGAAATGTGCATGTAGTGTACTCATCCAGCACATTCATGGGGCCCTTATGCTCCTCTTGGAAGGAATCTTTGACATGAATCTCGATCTCAATGAACTTTGCGAATTGGAAAGGCTTGAGGGAGCATAGGATGCACCAGCTTCAAAGCTTCCCATGCTGTGATGATCGACATTTCCAACGCTGCCTTGTGATTCCATTATATCCTCCTGAGGAATTCCTAGCTTCAGCTCCGACCGAGAATAGGGATAGGGATTATTATGTTGATGATGATAATGATTGGCATTCAACATCATATTAGGATTGTCAAGCTTGACCATGCAAAATCTCAGAGCGTTGACCACCCTGTGATACCTCGTTGAATCATTGGAGCAATTATAACCTCTAGATGGCATAATAGCCTAGCCATCGAGATATTGATGGAGGGTGGGAGAGGATTCGACCTACGAACCATAGATTTCAGAACCCAATTTGGGATTCCCATGGAATCCATTATCATGCCCTATGTATAGGATGGCATGCCTCCAAGCCTCTACAGTGGGCTGCAAAAATGGAAACGACTGAGAACGATTATGATATATGGGAACCCCTTTTATAAGACTGATAAATCTCTCATTTGACTACAGCTCCAATAACACCAGTGTTGTTTGCTGTAACACCCCTTCTTCTATGCCTAAGAATAGCGGAGTACAATAATTTTTTTTCTTTTTTCTTTTTAACCAATAAGAACTTAGCAACATCACCTAATTCATATCAATGCAAAAACACATGACATCATAACTAAGTGACACATGGTCAGAATATAAACAAACTCTACAACATCATTGCTGAGCGAGATTGCAAAATATAATGCCCAACAATCTCATCATATTATCACCAATAACAATAATTTTCCGAATATAAAACGCTTTCTACCTTACCAACAAAATCATACC
>JASDQU010440319.1:4296-53704 GCA_032191745.1 Picea mariana | reverse complement strand
AAACAACGAGTGAGAGAGAGGGAGAGAGTGGTTGGAGAGAGAGCGGAAGATATATGGGGGTAGGGAGAGGGGTGAATAGGGAGGAAGGGAGAGAGAGAGAGATTGGGGGGAAAAGGGGGGAGAGAGAGAGGGTGGAAAGAGATATATTTCATGTTAACAGGAATTCACGTTCGTTCTTGTTCCTAATAACATGCGCACGTGTTCCTATTCCTAGTAACGCGTGCACACTTTAGGAATGCACACGCGTTCTTGAGAATCTGCACACGTTCTTGGGAATGTGCCTACGTGGCTTGTTGAGTGGAGGTTCGAGGTTTGTCCAACCTATTACATCAAGAACACGTGTATGTTCCTAGAAACATGCACGTGTTCCTGCGAGTGTGTGTTCCTGCTGACCCCCTTGCCACTTTATTTTCCACCAACTCCGTGCACTCACCCTTCTAGTATAAGTAGTAGCCACCACATGGTTAAATGAGATTCAAAGGCTTGTATTTATTATTAGAACATAAAAGAAGACAATCAAATTAATATTATCAACAATATTAAATCTTAAGAGGGAGTTGAAATACTACAAAGATTTTATAACTCCTAATTTGTCCTGCGAAAATTATTTTTTTAAATGATCAACTTAAAGAAAAAAATTAATATTATGAAAATAATAACCAACACTCATGATATACATAGATAAATTGGTTCTTAGACTAACCTAAAAACACTCTCAGACTTGTTAGATAGTGACTTTGTACATGTAAAATTTTACCCAATTACATATCTTAATTACTCTTAATGACCTTCTACTAACAAAATCGATAATGATCTTTGTACCTTAATTTTCATTATGTTTAACTATAAAAATAACATGATGATGAATATATGGTTATATTCCATTTATTTATGTGAGATAGCATTTAAATCTTTGAGGGCAATAAACATTATCATTATAATACTATTTTTTATTGTTTTTTAATACATTAATAGAAGCATTATTTCTTGAACTAAAACCAATGTAGATTCATCTTATATTTGCATGAGAGGGATCAAATCCCTCGAGGTGAAAACATTTAATATATTGCAAAAAGTTGAGGAAATGTTTCTAGATTTAGTATGGATCTACACTCGTCATATAGCCCACATTTACTACATATATTTATTGTATTATTCTTTTTTAAATGATTGACATATATTTTGAACCTACATGCTTTTTTAGAAAAATATATTATTTTCACAATTTATTTATTAAAACTAAATAAATACATGTATTTATAATTTTTTTAAAGTGCTACATATAATCCCCATGTTGATCATGGAAATAATTACACATATCGCGCATACTAAATTTTAGAAAGAGCCTCTCACTAATCTGTATTATTTTCAGAACGAAATGAAAGAAGATATATTACAATGAAATGCACATAAATATTTCCAAAAACATAGAAATACAACAATACATGATTTCTATTAATGAAAGAAATGTACAGAGACTGTTAAAATATAGAATGCAAGACTTGCTAGAATGATGGCAGTGTTATCTCTGAGAAGAGATGTGACTGCTACCCTCATTCACAAGAAGATGAGTACAATGGGGATCTGAAGGCCTTTTTATGATAAAAATGAATTCCAAAACCCTACACATCCAAAAACCTAACCCTAGGAGATGACGCGTCAAAATTCATGTGGGCCCTGTTTGGGTAAGTTAGTACATCAACATCCCGGGGTTGTAACTTTTGCATACGATCTCCATTTTAGGAATATGATATATCATTGGAAAGGAAATTTTGACAAATATGCATTATGCCATCAAACTCTAACTCTGTCTACAGTTTGACTGTGGAAAGCCAAGAAAACACTGTTTAGGGTCCCAAAACGGCCCTGGAAGTACAAAAAGATGTATTGACATGATAAATTCCAAAATAAGCCAGCTGGAATAGGTAGGTGACCACCATTATCCACCTGGATGCTGTGTAGAGCTTCAGGAAAGCCCCAGAAGTGTAGAACCCACAATTACAAAGAAATGTCCCCATTACAGAGAAACATGTTGAATTGAAAACTATGACGATGAGCCAGTCAGAATTTGGAATAGGTGGGTGGCCACCAATATCCACTTGGATCAATCCTCCCCCCTTAGGAAGAAATGGTCTCCATTGCGTTGAGTTCCCAAGGAAGAGGGGAAAGTGTTTTCTTAATCTGAATCTTGGTGAGCTACATGCCTTGTTGGAGAATTTGCGCTGCTTGGACTATAGAAGGCTGTCAAGAAACTGTTGCTAGCGGGGTTGAATATTTTCCACCAACCTATTGTCTCTAGGCTTGACGGGGCATTGTGTAGGCACCATCATAGGTGAAGAAACAATATGTTCTTTCTCTTCTACAATATGCTTCTGCTGGATAGAAGGTGTTGAGGTTGCAGTGGTTGCAATGGCCTTTTGTGCATCCTTTGAATAGACTGTGAAGAGGATGAATTTTGCAGTATGAGAGATTACCTTGCAGTACTGTTTTGGTGGAACAATGGTCATAACTACCTCTGGTATCTTGTAGAGTTGACCCCCCAGAGTAATAATGACACTATGGGGTCGAGACTCATAAAAAACATGATGTTTCCACATATATAGTTGGCCTTAAAAAACATCATAGAAATCAATAGGGAAACATCACACACTACCTCATCCTTGAAGGGATGGATTCCGTAGGACAGGTGACACTATTGGCTAACACGAAGATCTCGTCCCTAGTGAAGCCACCCAATGTTGTATGGTTTCGGGTGTGGTGTTGTAAACAACCCTAACTATTTGAAAACTTTATTTGAGATGAGGTTCTTCTAGCTACCGCTATCAACAATGAAATGCAATGGGTTCCCCTTCACCCATATGTGAACGAAAGAGGCACTCCCCCTCTTTAGGATCTATTGGTTCTTCTGGTTGAATTGTTGCAATCGCTACAGTCGTAGTGGGGTCTGTGTCGATGATCTGTATTTTTCCAATATTTTCTGGATCAGATTTTGAATCGAGGTTCAGCTCCTTGTCTTTAATCTCGGCCACCAATGAATGTTTCGAGCAACATTCATTGGTGTTGTGCYAGGGAATGTTTTGGAAGTCACACCACTTCCGAGTGTCATTCTTTGTATTTACTTTATCCTTCTTTTCATGTGTCTTGGACTAGTTATCAGGAGGATATTGGTTAGGGTCATCTTTACCATGCTTTGGTTGTTGYGGATTTGTAGACCTGAACACCTATTTTTTCTGGTGCTTTCATTTCTACTCGATTTTGATAGCATATCGATAGGCAACTCCCAATGATGACATGTTTAGGAAATCCATTTCGGTTTGGATGTACCTATGCAAAACCCCACRATATTTCAGAACTAGATGTCACTCAGAGTATTTGATACCCATCTTGGTGCGCAAGGTATGGAAAGTATTTGTGAACTGTGACACTGTTTGGCTCTTCTCTTTCCACAGTGTGGTCCATCTCATGTATTGGTCTTCATAGTTATCAACAGACTAGTATTTTTCCTTGACCGCATCCACACAAAAATTCCAAGTGGGCTCTGCCCCATATATTCTAGATTCCTTTGTGGAACTTTGCTCCCACTAAGTTTCCCACCAATGTTTGACATGGGGGAGAGCCTTTAGGAGTGCGAAGGTGATATTTTCCTTGTCGAAAAAATTGTGAACAAAGAAATAACCTTCTAGCATATTTAACCATTTATCTAAGGCATCTGCATCTATCTAACCTTCAAATACGGGAATATCAAAATTAACTTGTTCCTTGAAGGGAGAGGTTCCTCCAAAGTGGTCGCTTGATGAATATGCTCTTGTTGCTATTGGCAGGCGTTGAAGGATGTGGGAAAATTCTCCATCATTTCGTCCCTCTGTCACATGAGAGATTTATCAAGAAACATGTTAATAGAATCTTCTTCTCCACCGTTTTTATTTTCTTATGCCATGGAGGGTTTCTTGGGCGTGCGAGAGCGATTTTCCTCAAGAGAGACAAGCTTGAGACCCAACTTGATATACTCAAACCTTGTCAGGAACATGCACTAAAAAACAATCAAGAGCAACATTCTCTGATACCACTAATCCAGGTTATTTTCGGAACGAAATGAAAGAAGAGATATTACAATGAAATACACATAAATTTTGCTAGAAATAGAGAAATACAACAATACATGATTTCTATTAATGAAAGAAATGTACAAAGACTGTAAAAATACAGAATGCAAGACTCGCTAGAATGGTGGCATCTTTATCTCTAAGAAGAGATGTGATGGCTACGCTCATTTGTAATAATATGAGTACAATGTGGCTCTGAAGGCATTTTTATGATAAACATGAATGCCAAAACCCTAGACATCCAAAATCCTAACCCTAGGAGATGAAGCGCGAAAAGTCATGTGGGCCCCATTGGGGCAAGTTAGTACATCCACTTCCCGGGGTCGTAAATTTTTCATACGATCTTTTTTTTATGTGTGTGATAGCTCGTTGGAAAGGTATTTTCGAGAACTATGCATTATCTTGTCAAAATTTGACTCATTCTACAATTTGATTGTGGAAATCCAAGAAAACATTGTTTAGGGCCCCTAAACGACCCTGGAAGTATAGAAATATATATTGACATGAAAAATTCAAAAATAATCCAATTGGAATAGGTGGGAAGCCACCATTATCCACCTGTATCCTGTGTAGGGATTCAGGACAGCCCCAGAAGTGAAAAACCCACAATTACAAAGAAATGTCCCCATTAAAGAGAAACGTGTTGAACTGAAAACTGTCAAGATGAGCCAGTTGGAATTTGGAACAGGTGGGTGGCCACCAATATCCACCTGGATCAATCACCTAAAATATAAATTTAAATGCATTCATAATATTTTATAATGAAATGATAATTTAAGGTTAAATACATCCATATTCAAAACATTTATCACCTCAAAACAAGAACTACAGGTCCAAATTTATTTAATTTGGAAAAATAAAAATTGAAATATGTTTTCTATAAATGTGTGGTGCATCAATTGGGTTTAGTAGATAGGGTGGTTGTGAGAAGTATTGTTATCCTAACCACCTATGTTCAATTTGATACCATCCATGAAATGAGAGGAAACCACTATTTTACAGGGTATATATTTTTCAGTGTGGGTAGTAATGTTTTGGATGGGGTTTCCTAAAACAGATGATATTTCAAAAGTGGATAAGCATTAATATGAATCGGTTGAATTAATACAAATGGTTAACCCATTGGACCCCTCTTTATCCCTTTGTTGTTACCATCCCTCTTGTACCACAACCAACAATTTATATTTATTAATTATTTAAATGTACATTTTACATATATTTTCCCTTGGCCATATGAATTCATATGAGTTATCCTTCCCAAACATATCAAATCACCAGCCTAATCAATATTTGCACAATTACATTATAATTATGGGGATTAGAATTAGGGATATTACATATTAGAATAAACATAATTTACGTAACACATGCTTTTTTTTGTGACTGATGGAATCAAAAACTAGTTGGGCAAGTAATCACGTGACACATGGTCATGTTATCCAAATTCTACCACTATAACCTCTAGGTGTGTCCACGATACCCCATACACGACACACACGGTAAACCAGGGTTTTGAACCGATGACTTCACATAACATACTGCCTTAAAAATACACTCCATCAATGACTACCCTACACCCTGGGGGAAATACATAGCACATGTTGTTGTAAATACCAAATTAAATATAGCTATTATTATGACACATAATTTTTTTTCATATGGTTCACTACATTGGGGATCAGTGCCAGCTACGTCCATGAATAAACCCCCGAAATCTGCGAAGGAACATGGGAAGCCGATTAATTTTCATAACAATGGGTGCTCAACATCAAGACCATCTTATAGACCCATTATAGGCACAAACATGTCACTCCAAGGATTTGAACCTGGGTGGGGAGGATACAAATCATTCCTCCCAACCACCCAGGATACATCCAATGAAATATTATGACACACACACACACACACACACACACACAATCATCATGTTTTTCATGTCAAACTTTTGCAGGAATTCTCATTAATACTATTGTGGGAATCATATAGATATTTTATTCATAGCATTGTGTGTACAATTCCAAAGGGAGAAACCTATTATCACAAAACTTGGTTAGCTGGGACATGCTCCAAGTGGTTGTGGAATGGAATTATTGAACAAGTGCATGCATGTGAGTTATAAGTATGAATTTGGGAGAAAGGAGGTTGACAAGTAGAGCTTCAAATATGTCATGTATGATCTAGGGGGAGGGCATAAAAGAAAAAAGATACACCTAGTGACGTCTTAAGTCAGTAATGTGTACTTAAATTGACTATTTTCTTTCAAATTTCTCTTTGAACTGTCATGGGAGAATTAATTTAATGATGAACTTATATATGTATTTATTATTATTCTACGAGGTACGAGTCTATGAATTTATCAAGGATTTATTTGAAAATACCGGAAAAATGTCCAACGTATCCATGTGGCTTGATGGTTGGACAATCATTTTAGAATATGCAAAGATACCTTTCATGTCGGTATTATACTATTAATGGTGGATTTTGTTGAGAATTACACCCTTCAACTAAAAATGAGTTTCAAACCCAAAATTATCACTTAGCAAAGGTGAACCTAATGGTCCATATCACATACAAAAATGGGTTAGGTAGTAGAGAAAACAAACGATTATATAAAAAGAGTATCACTTCTACATAAGTGGTGATAGGTATCATGACGTTTCTTTATATAGAACATTACTTTCAATCATTCTACAATCAGTTGGAGGAAAATAATATACAAATGTATTGACATTGGATTTGGTCAGATGGTTTTACAAAATGGTTCAAAAATTCATGTGTATTTCAATGGTTGTGTTTGCTGCATAAAAAATACCAGGTGCCATGTATTTGGAACTATTTTGAGACTAGGCATGAGAAAGGGGAGCATGACAAAGCTAGTGCATGCATCAAAATTTTATGATAAATTTTCCTAATCGAAATGCAAAATCTATATTTGAATGGTGTTCTTAAGTAATGCTAGAGGGAACAAGAAGGTAAGAAGAGTTGACAATGAAAGGAAATGTTAAAACATATTTTGGGAGGTGGTCAATGTTGATCAGCCACATACATATGAATGCAAAACAATATTTAGCACTCATAGATTTCATTCAGTTTGAACCTTATACAACACTATAGTCAAAATATGGACAAGAAAATATGTTTTATTCCATGGATTATGTAGCAGTAGTGAATGGGATGACAATTAATCCATGTACTAAGTTGATAGATGGGATCATATGTCACTACCCATTGATCAATGTATAACTACTAAACTAGATAGTTTGAGAAGGATCAATCAATTATTTCATTGAATTATGATCATGTCTTGGATCTCATACAACTAGGTTCATTGAATATGGACAATATTAGATAAATTTTGATATTCTAGCATGAATGTAATACACTTTGTTAATTTAGTTGACTCACATGTTGGAAATCTATTTTTGCAAGGCATATATAAATATTGGTTTCCTCGAAAGATAATGAATGGGAAATTGACTATTGGTTGGCGTGTTTCTTAGAGGGAAAGTAGACACTCAATATATTATTAATTGATGATGGAGGCAATCAATTTCTGATTGGATTGATGGTTGCTAAAGGAGAATATCTAACACGGGACAATTGAACACAAAAGAAGGGCGGTTATGTATTTCAATATTATAGACCAAGTGCATTTGTATACCACTTTATGAACTTAGTCATTGGGACAAACCCTGAACTACAAATAATGAAAAGGAAGAACTCATCAATGATATTATACTCCATGCATTATTCTAAGCATGACAAATTATTGAGGACCATTAGTACCAGAGATGATCTATATGGTCTACTTGAATTACCATAGATAAGTATATATGTGAGGTAAAATGACATTCTCACTCTTGTATTATATTCAAGGTATATGGATTATTTGTTATTTCTATTATTTTTTCAATTCATTTACAAATGACTTCTAATTGTTACTGAATGATTCTAACATTATTGTCCTTTTGTGTTCCTACATCATCTAAAGAATCATAGGCACATAAAGGCCCATCAATAAGAACAAAAATGTTTTTCAACATGACAATGAAATAAATTCCTGGAAATATGAATGCCCTATTTCAAACATAATTTTATTACTTGTTTAACATTGCTTAAATCCCCTAACTTTTCCTGATGATGCTCCATGTATTATTGTCACTTCAGAAGATGCTCCATGCTAATATTTTTTCTACATTATTGTTTTTGGAGTTACTTCACACACACCTATGATTTATTTTTCCTAAGGTTTTTCCTTATTTATTAGTCATAATTAGTCATTTATCCAGTCTCCTATTTTTTAGGAGAGATTATTCCACCTAGAGAATATTCTCTTCAGTTGACACTTCAGTTTGACTAGTTGAGTTGAGTCTAGATGTTGCATTGGTTTTATAACCATGCAACATTGGGATCATCACCATGCTAATGCACACTTTCCTTGGGATCATCACTTGACTGACGCATTACCCTTGATTCCTTTATATACTCCTCACTACACTCTGTTCAGTCAGTTAACTGAAAATTGGTTGACTAGTTAACTCAATTAGGTGGCAGTTCACTCCTGTAACTGCCTGAGAGACTAGACTAGGTGACAGTTCACTCCCGTAACTACTGGTGTGTGTCCAGATCACTCTATACCACCACTATGGCACATTGGTTCTCCTCTAGGGCGCATTCATTGAGTTATACAGAGTATATCATGTGTAAATTATTCATTATTCATTATAGTTAATGATAATTATTCCATTCTTTCTCTCCTTCGTCTTCTTTCTCAATTTCTCTCTGCAAATGTGTGTAGTATTTTATAGCTAGATCTATTATGTGAAGGTTCAACACATTTACATGGTATTAGAGCCAACAGACTGCTAAGAAAAATCTACCCCAATTTTTTTTTTGTAGGTACAAAAGATTGAAGACAACGGAAAGATGGATTTCCCAAAAGAATTCATTCTTACACCTTACAATTACTTTGCATGGAAAGAGAAAATAGTCATACATCTCAAAACTAGAGGATTGTACAAGCTAACCTTGAATATAAACACAAAACCGACATCAGCCATAGAAAAATCTAGGTATTTAAATCGAATGGATGAAGGATTCGAAACAATTTGTAGTCTTATTTCTCCCGATCTCCTTTTTCACATATCTTCCTGTAAGACTCCCAATAAAGCCTGGACCACCTTGGAAGGGAAATTTGGAAAACAAGATGATATGAGGGGACACATGTTGGAGGTATAATGGCTCACATTGGATCCAAAAAGCTTCGACAATATCCAATATTTCTTTACAAAATTCAAGGATTTACTGTCGCAACTAAAAACTTGCGGGGTTGATAAATCTAAGGAGGAGAAAAAATTGGTTCTCGCCATTCTCTCCAAACTTGGTCCTGAATTATCTGTGTTCGTATCAACATTCCATTCAGTCAAATTCACCTCTGGAGCCACTTGGAATATGCCTTCTCTTGAGAAATTTATCGAATTTTTGACACAAGAGCAAGCCAAGCTCATCAACAGGGGAAAAATCAAAGGCCCAAAGGCGTATGCACTTACTGTGCAAGATGGAAGCCATAAATATCAGAAATATAAAGATAAAGACAAAAGGAAATATCATGCCAATCCGAATAAGGAAGGGCACTCAAAACCCTTCACCGATGCCTCCAGATCCAAAGGAGAAAAGGGAAGAAAATGGGAGAAATGCACATACTGTCATAAAGGATTCCATCCAGAATCTACATGCATGCAAAAAAAAATATATCTAATGACTCAAATACTTCAGAAAAACAACCTTGGAGATCACATCCCTGAGGGTGCCAAGAAGAAGAATCCAAAAGATCAGAATCCCAAGAAAGGCAATTCTAGCCATGCCTTGATTGCCATCAACTCCTCTCCTGATGCTTGGATCATAGATTCAGGAGCATCACATCACATGGATTCATCAAAAGCAATCTATTCTTCATTGGATGCATGCAAAGGTCCTCCTATTATGATGGGGGACAACTCTTCATTCGAAGTCACCGACAAAGGAAGGATTGAACTCACCAACAGAAGCTTCGAGAAGGTGCTGCACATTCCCAAACTTTCTGTCAACCTTCTCTCCGTGTATCAAATGAAAAATTCCAGCACTGGAAATAAATTCATATTCACACCAAATTTTGTGGACATCTATGACATACAAACCAATTCCATGGTTGCTACCAGTGAGGTAAATCATTAGTCTAGATTGTATACATTTTCTGAATTCAATGAACCTGATTTTTCTTTACTGCTTACTCATGCTAATGAAAGTAGTAGGATATGGCATGAAAGGTTTGGACATTTTAATTTCAGATACATGCAACAAATTAGCAAGAAAATATTGGTTGATGGTCTACTAGCCATTGATTTCTCCAAGGGAGTATGTGAGGGTTGTGTTCTCGGAAAAMACCCTCAGGAGAAATTCGACAAAGGAAAGTCTCAGAGAGCTTCTACGCCTTTATATATGATCCATAGTGACCTCATGGGTCCTTTTCCACATACATCGATCAGAAAAGCGAGGTTTGTTCTCATTTTTGTTGATGATTTYTTATGTTTTACATGGATTTACTTTCTCAGGAAAAAATCYGAGGTCTTTCAACACCTCAAATATTTCAAAGCCCTGGTYGAGACACAGTTCAGAAAGAAGATCAAAGTCCTCTGACATGATAACATGGGAGAGTATGTCAATCATGAGATCCATAATATTTTCCATGAGGTAGGGATTCATTTGCAACAGACAGTTCCCTATACTCCATAACAAAATGGAGTTGCCGAGTGGAAAAAYAGATCTATAAAGGAGATGGCATCTTGCATGCTGCATGCAAAGTCACTAACACAGAGACTATGGGATGAAGCACTTAATTGTGAAACATACATACAAAACAAATATCCCCATAGATCTATCAAGGATAAGACCCCCTATGAGGCTTGGAGTGGCCTCAAACCGGAAGTGACCCACTTTTTCATTTTCAGTTCATGTGCATGGGCCCGAATTCCCTCTGAAAAGAGGAAGGCACTTGATCCACAAAGCACTGAGTATATTTTTGTTGGATACCTTGACGGTGTGAAGGGATATAGTCTTATTGATCTTTCCTCGGATCGAATCATCATTGAGCGTAGTTTCAAATTCAAGGAAAGTGTCTCACATGTACCTCAACAGTTGCATGCAGACACCTTCATTCTTCCACCTGTTCGAGATGATGAGCATGCACATGCTAACTCTTCTTCAGATGATATTTCTGATTCAGAGGACTCATATGATTCAAATATAGAGTCAGTACAGTCAGATGCAAATTTAGAGCATCCAGATGCAGTTGCAGAGCCAGAGCAGAGGCCAAAGTGGGCACATACTACTCTTCAGGATGCATGAGATCTCGTTGGTGATCTAGTCGATACTAGGAGGACTCGATCTGATTTCAAGGAGCCTCTTATTGCACTCATTACCACTGAACCATTTCCCTCCAGGAATCTTTTATTGGTTCAGTCTTCAGATTCACAGTCTTATGGCAAGGTTGCTGGAAATCCCTTTTGAGAATCCACCATGCAGGAGGAGTACAACTCCCTCCTCGAGAACCAGTCTTTGGATCTGGTTCCCCTTCCTTATGGAAGGAAAATTGTCAAATGCAGATGGGTCTATAGGACCAAGAGCGTAACGGATGGACATATTAGAAGATACAAATCTAAGCTTGTTGCCAAAGGCTTTTAGCAGGTGCATGGCATTGACTATGATGAGACCTTCACTCTAGTAGAGAAGATGGATTCCATATGATTGGCTCTTTCCATTGTGGAAACCAAGGGATGTGAAATTCATTAGATGGAAGTGAAGAATGCATTTCTTCACGGTGATCTCTCTGAGGAGATCTATATGGAGCAGCCCCAAGGATTTATGCAGGACTCATCTTTGGTCTATCGACTGAAGAAGTCCCTTTATGGCCTCAAGTAGGTTCTGAGGGCATGGTATGCCAAGATGGACTCCTACCTGAATGTCTACTTGCTTAGGAAGACTAATTCACTTCTACTCTTAGTTCTGTATGTTGATGATTTACTAATCACCAGTTGCTTGACTTCAGCGATTGCTGCAGTCAAGAGGATTCTACATGACAGGTTTTTGATGATGAACATGGGTTTTCTACACTTCTTCCTTGGACTCGAGAGTAGTCAGGATGCATCAGGCATCAAACTGTCTCAAGCAAAGTATGCACAAGATCTCCTTAAGAGATTTTACATGACAAACTGCAAGTCTACTCCGACTCCTTTCCTATCAAGAGTTAAACTTGAGGATGGAGGAGAGACTCCACTAGTTGAAAACACACTGTACATACAACTACTGGGGAGCTTGTTGTATCTCACACACTCCAGACCATACCTCTCCTATGCAGTTGGCACATTTTCGAGGTTCATGCAGGGGCTGCATGAGTTACATTGGAAGGAAACAAAGTGTATCCTTCCATACGTATAGGTAACCATCACCTTTGGGATTCATTATGTAGGAGACTCTACATTAGATCTCATCAGGTTTATTGATTATGACTGGGATGGCGATAACACTGATCGCAAGTCCACATCTGGTTACTCACTCAGTCTTGGTTTTGAGCCTATCTAATGGTTGAGAAAGAAGCAAGATGCCATTGATCTATATTCAACCGAGGCAGAGTACAGAGGGGTAGTTAACATAACCATTCAGGCTATGTGGCTACAACATTTTGTCACTGAGTTTGGCATTCATTTTCATAGGCCGATCGTCATATGGTGTGACAACCAGAGCACTCTGAAGTTCTGCAGATATCTAGTTCATAGGCAGTGGACGAAGCACATCGAGATCCACATGCACTTCATCTGGGACTTAGTACACAAGGGGATCATCGACCTACAGTTATGTCCTTTAGCAGAACATACATTAGACATCTTCACCAAGACCTTCACTGAGCAGAAGTTCCATTCTTTGCGAGGTCGTCTTGGAGTGAAGGACATTGTTGCCTAGCAATTGTAGTTCTTCTTTTTACATACATTGTACCTTGAGGGGGGGGTTTTCCCATGAGGTTTTCCCTCTTTCCTCACTTTATTTTCAGTGTATCTTTTTTATTTGGGTACCTAACATGGCCTCATTGTCGTGACCCATTCTTTATTTTCACCATAGTGATGTTCATGGGGGGTGTTGGAGTTACTTCACACACACCTAGGATTTATTTTTCCTTGTTTATTAGTCATAATTAGTCATTTACCCAGTCTCCTATTTTTTAGGAGAGAATATTCCACCTGGAGAATATTCTCTTCCCTTGACACTTCAGTTTGACTAGTTGAGTTGAGTCTAGATGTTGAATTGGTTTTATCACTATGCAACATTGGGATCATCACCTGACTAGTGCATTACCCTTGATTCCTTGATCTACTCAATACATTCTGTTCAGTCAGTTAACTGAAGAATGGTTGACTAGTTAACTTAGCTAGGTGGTAGTTCACTCTCGTAACTACCCGAGAGACTAGACTAGGTGGCAGTTCACTCCCGTAATTGCTAGTGTGTGTCCAGATCACTCTAGACCACCATTATGGTGCATTGGTTCTCCTCCAATGTGCATTCATTGAGTTATACAGAGTATATCATGTGTAAATTATTCATTATTCATTACGGTTAATGATAATTCTTCCATTCTTTCTCTCCTTCTTCTTCTTTCTCAATTTCTCTCTGCAAATGTGTGTAGTATTTTCTAGCTAGATCTATTATGTGCAGGTTCAACACATTTACAATTTTCATCCTTCTTTATCATAATATTTTGAGTATTGGGTTCATAACAATACATTTGTGGCTATTCAAATGATTTATAACCTTCATCTCCACACATATAGGAATAAATCCCCCTTTAAAAAGATTTGTAATTATAAGGTGTACTTCAAAATTCAACTAGAGTATCACCTTTATTTGTGTGTGATGTGCTACCTTCATCCAACTTATCAACTTTTTCTATGTGAAAAACACTTATATCTAGTCAACTAGACAATATTTATGCTGAGCATGGATACCATTTTATTCCATGCCTTTATCCTATCCACACCATGGTGATCTTATTTTCCCAATTCGTTTTTTTACCAAATAGCAACATGACCTCTTAACTTTTTTACCAAATATCAACATGACCTCTTAACTTACTTACTAAAAACACCAATTTGTTAAGGTCTTCCTATTTCTCATACTTAAAAAATCTCTCCATATTACTATAATACAATTTATCACTGGTGTAAGTTTTATAATCCTATCATAATGAAAAACTTCAAACTAAGATCCCCCTCTCACTCTTCAAAATATACTTAGGTAGGATTAAAAATATCCTTCTTATTCTATTTAATTTTCTTTTTCTTTCTCTAATTCTAAACCACTAGCTCTAAGTTACTCACTTAAAGGAATGTTTTAATAATACTAAATCCATGAAATTCTTGTAGGCTGTAAAATATATTAGTTGATTTCATGAAGGAATTTTATTTTTCCATTCTTACCAATACAAATTTCTTGAGTTTATTTTCTAATCTTGCACAAGATGAATTAGAGGGACTCCACAAGAATAATATAATACATCTATAGTAAAAATAATCTTCATAAAAAATCAAATCATATAAATAATCTTCTTTCACCCTTTACACTACAACAAATTAGATACTTCGAGAAGATCACTACAACATGCAAACAAAATTCCCAAGTACATAAACATCTAGCTGGGTTGGATCAAAGAACCATTTAATGAGAACAAGATATTAGTGATGTTTTTTTGGTTCTATGTGTATTGCCATGTCTTTTGCCAAAGTTGGTCACTTCCTTGTATCATTTATTTGTATTAAAAAAACACAACATTTCCATATTATTTATTTATTTATGTTTTGTAAAAGAAGATTCCTAGCACATAAATTGGTAAAATCCATCCTTCTTCATTGGGAAATTTTATTGAAAGAAGAATCCACCATACTAGTTCGGTCAGAATGAAATTTCTTCGCAGAAATCCACTAAACTGGTCCGTTCATTCTTAAAATTAATATATCAATGATTCCACTTGTTGTTGGCCTGGTCTGAAAATGAATATTAATACATCCCATTTCAACATGTAATTTAATATTACTTTTTAAAAATAAAGAACCTATACAATAAATTGGCCAGCAAAAAAAAGACGTGCCAATATATGTCATGGACAACCAATTTTTATAGGACACTTCTCAACCACAACCATGATACAGAGCCCTTATTAGTATATGCCAAGTCAGGGACTATAGTAATCAGTAGTGTTTGACCTTTTAATAATTTGGTTGACTCTTTCGGTTTTGTCGAAAGTTGGCTGAAATGATATATTAAACATAATTTTGTGAAAAATGAAAATTCTTTTTTGAATTTTTTGTTTATATATGTTCAAATTTCTATTGATCGAAATGTTTTGATGAGACATAATTACCCTTGGTGTAGGACCAAACATTTTTTGGATTGGTCAGAGTTTTAAATTAATTTGAAAATAAGAAATTCTAAAATTGGACACATACCTCACTTAAATTTAATCCCTGACATATTATTTAATACATTACACTCTGACATATTTATTGTAGTGAAGTGATATATTTAATTAGTCTTCGTGACTCCCATGCATGCATAATTATCTACCCTCTACCACGATCTAACCTTCATTGCATCTCACTGACTCACATGCATGCACACACTCTACCACGATCTAACCCTCTCTGCATCCATGTCGACCCTATCTAACCATTAGTGGATTACACCTGACATTGTAGAGATTGCAGTTGTGGTTGATTTGCTCCATGAAATGYTGTAGAAAAAATACTCACTCATTTCGCTATGAAACAAAGCATATTCTTGGAATTTCTCCTCTTCCTCACCAACTCATCTCGTTGTCATTATTCAAGCCAGGGCYTGGAGGACGGTCTAAGACCTGCATATAAAATATACCATAAACTCATGAAATTGTCTAAGAAGGCAAAGTCTTTGAAACATAACTAGACAGTCTATTTGTAGACTTGGGTTAGMGTAGCCCTCTAGTAAGTCGCTACATTATTTCTGTCCATTTAGTTGGCACTTTATTTTATTGCTTCATTATTTACCTAGCAAGAACAATAAGAACAATAAAGGAAAGACGTACCAGGTTTCAAATCCCACTGATAGTTTAGTTTTTCCTCTCGTGGGTTGTCTCCCCTAATATGCATTAAACAGGACCAATGCAGGAACTTGTTGGGATTGTTCAGCTGGAAATAGGGTGCACACACACATGTTTTTAAACATTTATTCTTCTGGACCTTGCGTTGTTTCTACCAATAAAGTTAGTGCTAGATTAGCACTTGTAAGAACTAAAAAGGATAATAGATAGTTGTATTGAAAAGTGTTTCAATTGATTGTCAAAACAATACAATTGAGCACAAGTAGTATTGCAGTCAACTATAACTCATAAAAAAATACTAGAAATTCAATATAAACAAATGAATTGATCATTAACAAAGTTGGATTGAACCATCAACTTTGTCTCTCTCTGTGTAACATTGAATTGAATCTAGATGGTGTTTGGGTGTTTGTGTAACATGCCTTGCCATGTATTACCTTTCCTTTCCTTGCCTTGCTATGTCTTACCTTGACTTGCCTTTCCTTGCCATGCCTTGCCTTGCCTTGCCATGTATTACCTTGCCTTGCCTTACCTCCCTTTCCTTGCCTTGATTTGACTTTCCTTGCTAATTGGGCTTATTATATTGTAGGCTAACATAATCACAATATAAATAAGAGGGTTGAAACCTCACATTACTCTATCCATGCCTTGCCTTGCCTTGCCTTTCCTTTCCTTTCCATGCCATGCCATGCCATGCCTTTCCTTTCCATGACAAGCCTTGCCTTTTCATGCCACCTTGCCATTCCTTGCATTTCCTTGACATGAATTGCCTTGCCTTGCCTTGCCATGCCATGCCTTTCATTGTCTTTCCTTTCCTTGCAATACCTAGACCTAGAACTTGTCTTGTCATGTCTTGCCTTTCCTTGCATTTTCATGTTTTGCATTGACTTGTCATGGCATGTCTTATATTTCCATGCCATGCTTTTCCATGCCATGCCATGTCTTGCATTGCCATGTGTTGCATTGCCTTTCCTTGTCTTGCCTTGCCTTTCCTTGCCATGCCATACCATTCCTTACTATGCCATGTTATGTAATGCCTTGCATTTCCTTCTATTTCAATACCTTGCCTTGCATTGCCTTTCATTTCCTTTCCTTTCCTTGCCTTTTCATGACATGCCATGCCTTTCCTTTCCATTCCATGCCATCATTGCCCTACCTTTCCTTGACTTTCCATGGCATGCCTTACTGATCCAGGTGGATTTTTTTGACTGAAAAATTGATGTATTTGAATGTTGATGAAACATATTCCATGTCAAAGAGCTCGATGAGGCATTTCCAATGAAACTTAAATGGGATCAAATAGAGGTCGTATGCAAAAGTTATGACGTTCTAAAGTTTTGGTCAAACAGGAAACAAGGATGGATAGGGATGACACTTGGAATTACCAAGACGTGACACGTGGAACTGTATGGATGTTGATGTGGACTGTATGGATGCTGACGTGGACTATATGGATATTGACATGGACTATACAGTTGTTGATGAGACATTGTACGGACGTTGACATGGCATGCTGAATGGATTGTACTGATGATGACATTGCACTGTACGGATGATAACGTGGCAGTACGATAAGATGATGTGGAAGGACAGGTGGAAATATGGTAGGATGACATAGATTTCTCCCAACCATATCATATGTTACCAATCTACCAATGGTTCCAACTTTGTATAGTCCACAATTTTTTTTTTATATTATGGTTAAGGTGGTAAACCCAAAATGGTAGGCCGCAGGTTTGAACCCGCACCTACCGTATAAAATCCTAGGAATACAACCAATGCGCAAAACTTTTTAACTATTGTTTGGTCGACCATATATATTATATGGTTATTATAATATTTTTTTCAGTTATTATAATGTACCATATATTATATGGTTATTATAATATTTTGTTTAGTTATTATATTGTACCATATATTATATGGTTATTAACCATATATTCGATCACCCATTAAAATTGGATCGGATAAGGAATTGATCCATCGACCCTTTGGTATATAACCAAAGGAAATTTTACCATTTCACTACAAGTTCATTTTGTAAATAATTGCTATGGTATTTTATTATATGCAAAGGTATTTCCTGCATAGAATACTTTGGAGAAGTGGGTTTTAGGCCTAATTTTTGGCACCCCAAGTGTGGGCGATATTGTGCCTTTTGGAGCTAGATCCTTGTAGTAGATTTGGAGACAACATTGTATGCAGGTTGGGAGCCATTTTTATTAATTAAATCATTTAACATCATTAATGAAGCGATCACTCATTGGAAGCGGGCCTGGAGATGTAGCCCAGGATGGGTGAACTTCGTTAACAACCTTGTCTTTATCTTGTCTCTTATATTTCTTCTATCCTTTTCTTTAATTATGAAATTCTTAATTTTTCATTAAGCTTCTTAATTAAGTTAAGTTACTTCACATTTAATAATTGTAAATTAAGTTAGTGGATTTTCAGATCAAATTTAGTATCAGAGAAGGTTTGACAGGATTTGCAAGGGTGAATGTTAACCAGGCACCAAGGATAATTTTAAGGATGAAAAATTATATTAAAATGTAGAAACCTGGGCTAATCTTACTAGTCCTTAACATGAAAAATGTAAAATTTTTGGTGATACGTTTCTAAAAATATTCAAGTTTATAAGGATTTTATCTAGTTTCTATAAAAGTTTAGCAATTTTTAAGGTAAAAAGTTTTATTCTATGGAATTTGGGCGAATTGTTTTTAGAAAAAATGGAAATTGGCAAATATTTTTTTGGGTAAAACCATGCAAAATTATCCCATTTGCAAAATTTATCCGCTAAAATCATCTATTCCAAGCACAAGTTCAAGCATGGTGAAGGATCACTTGAAGAATCTAATTCATAAATTGAACGTGTATTCTGAAGCTGAGAAATGATGTTGCCGAAAGAAGGACATCCTTTTGGTTCTAAGGAGGATTTATTTGAAGAATTCATGGCGATGAAAGCTATGGTGGAAGAATTGTACAGGGGACGAAAGAAGGTCGAGGAAAGTGGTCCATCAAGAACAACTGCAAAAGTTGAACAAGAAGGAAGTGGTGGTGACCCTCATGAAAGTCCTTTATCTTCTTCGTCTTCTTCTTCTTCTTCTTCTAGTTCGAGTGGAACTTCTTCTTTAAAGAAACATCCTAAGAAAACTCCTTTTGATTTTCTTTTATTAAAAATTGATGGTAAGTTTGATTTTCCAATGTATGATGGTGAAATTAATGCAAAGAAGTTGGATAAATGGATCAAGCAACTTGAAGTTTATTGCAGGATTCAGAAGATTGTTGATGATAATGCAAAGATCCAACTAGCCTCTCTTCGACTGACATGCACAACTTTGATATGGTGGTAGAGAAAAACTCAAGTAAACCTCATTTAGCTTGTTAAAATTATATCTTCTTGGAATGAGTTTATTGTTGCATTAAAGAAACAATTTTATCCATTAGGTTACATGAAAAAGGCAATGATGGATTGACAAACATTAAGGCAAGATAAAGGACAAAGTGTACATGAGTATACTCAGGATTTTAGGAAAAGAGATTTGATATTAGGCATTCCTTTGTATACACAAGAAACTTTATTGAAGTGTATAGGTGTATTACATGATTATCCGAAACATACAATAATTATGTTTAATCCGACTATAGGTGGATTACATGTTTATTTGAAGAAATGTTTTTTACTACTAGTTTGTATAATATATTATTGATGAAGATAGATTTATGCTAGTTTCCCAACAAAAATGCTAATAAACAGATTTGTTGTGTGGTAAAAAAGTAAGAAAAGGCCACAATTATTCTAGATATTTTTTGCTACTCTGTTGATATCTATTATTATAGGTAGTCTGCTGGATTTTATCACGCACACAAAAAAACATGGAGTGGAAATTGTATGATAATAATCTAATCCTTTTGTGTGAATTTACTGTGCATTAATTTACCAATATTTCTTCCCTAATTTTAATTCGGGCTTGAGACAGGTGGGTCACTTGAAGAAAGGTCTAAACCTTGTTTCCATTGGAGAATTATCCTTTAGTGGCAAATACTTGAAGGTCGCTCTGAAGGTAGGAGTTATATCGGGTGACGTTTCCATGACTGTAAGAGAAAACATCCTTTGTAATATATGCATATCTGTATTCATAGATTTGGGACTGTGATTGTTGTGACTATGATAGATTGTCAAATCCTACCTACCATGGTATTGTATGCAAGGGATATGTGGAGAATGGGTTTGGGTTTGTGGTTTATGTCACTCTACATAATTTTCCCTGAAGTTGTTTTATTTTTATTTGAATGCTTGAATATGCATATCCATATTCATAGATTTGGGGTTGTGAGTGTTGTGATTATGATATATTTTCAAATCCTCCCTGCCATGGTTTTGTCTGTGTTGGACCTGCGGAGCATGGATGGGTTCGGGTTTGTGGTGTATGTCAATGTATATAATTTTCCCTGAGGTGGTTTTATTTTTATTCGAATGCTCAAATATGCTAAAAGAATGAGATTAAATCAAATTTTAAGGAATATGTATTATAAATAAAGAATGTCACTAATATTCTTGGAATTTCTCCTCTTCTTCGCTAGCTCACTATTATTATTCAAATGAGGGCCTGGAGGACGTTCCGGGACCTACAGATACCATCAACTCATGAAACCATCTAATTCTTCCAAGGCTCCCCCATAATTATTTACTAGTTTGAAAAATATTCCATTATTTCCTTAAAAATATAATATTATATGTAATTTATAAGATGATATTATTTACGCAACCATAAACCCTAATCACCAAGCACAAGTTGTGTTCTATGGGAAAGTCGTCGAGAGAAAACATAGCACACAACACAACCTATTCAATAAATGTACATCTCTGAGCAAGAAGATTTCATATTTGGTGGGTGATAACACCTGAAATATGTGAGACTTGATTCTAGGCCTTGACATATATCTCCCTTATATTATTTGTCACTATCAAACATCGTAGAGCTATGCTTATGAAATGTCCCTTTAAAGTTAAGAATTCCTCTTGGGATGAAAGAACTCTAGAATCTGAATGTAGTGCATTTTAAATCTCTAATTGTGCTCTCATCTTCTCCGATATTTCTTCTCCTATATACAGATGCATGATTTTCTATACATTTCACAATGCAGTTTTCTTGAGTGTCATTATCCATATTTTTGCCCCTTCTATCCAGAACCGAATGGCCTTGTAACATGGCGAGGATTTCTATTTTTTCTGGATCCAGACATTTCTACTTATGGAGAAGCAAACACGAATAATTATTTTCCTTAAGAATGATATTCGAAAAAAACACAAAAACTTCAATATCATCCACGTTCAATTTTTTCTTGAGATATTTGGAAACAAAACTGATGACTTCATTGTTCAATGTTTGTGTTCAATTTTTCCATGTCATAAGTGTTCACTTTTTACTTTAGATATTTAGAAACACAACTGATGACATCATTGTTCAATTTTTTGTGTGTTCAACTTTTCCATGTCATCAATGTTTACATTTTACTTCAGATATTTAGAAAAAACTTTGATGACATCGTTGGTCAACTTTTTTAAAAATAATATTCAAAATTTCAATTACACTTCAAAACGTCTAGTTTAGTTTTTGGAATTTTAGACTTCTATTTTAATCTAAACGTCTACTTGTATCAAACACATTATATCAAACCATTAATGATTTGTATCGATATCAAAGCAAAGTTGCAAACCAATATCGAAGCGTACCTATTGTTAGTCCCTAGACATACTATCACCTTTTACCCTTGATTTTTAGCCTATGTTATCAAAACTTATTCATGTCTTCTTTTCAAAAACATGTTCCCTCATAATCCCATTTTTCTTAAGTTTCTTATACATTTCCTTTTTATGATCATTTAGGCTGTGATTGATTTTCTTATGTTTATTTTCATTTGCTTCTTGTAAGATTGGATTGAATATTTGCATGATTTGGGTATGTCACATCAGAATTTTAGTCAAATTTTAGTGTAAAAGGTGTCTTTTTTCAAAGTTTAAAAAGTGTACAAAGTCGCTACAAGAATGTTTCCATTCTTGTATCACCCAAAGGAATCATTATTTTGAATGGGTTTTGATTATGAAGATCRTGTTAGTTGTTACAAATTCATGCATAAGACCATGCAACTTTGGTGGAATTTAATTAACCCTCAAGGCACGTTGTAATAAACACTCATGTGTACCTATTGATCTGATTCATCTGTCAGGCCATGATATCAAGTACTTAGGGTTATGAGTTAAATTTTACCATAACAAAATCATGGCCTAACATTATTTGCAATGAAGGAAACCTTCTACGTTGGTTGTCTGTGCAGGAATCTCTAGAAACCCGATTGAGTTGAAACCCTAACATATAAAGGTTGATAGAGGTCACAGTCAGCATGATGGCGCCCAAGAAAGGTGGTAATGTTATCCATTTGGAACCAATAGGGGTCGAATTGTTGGAAGCCTACCCTGATTGCATAAATTCATTGATGGAGGATGGTTCGGGTTTTGCACTTTCCAAGGGCATCATGGGGAAATTTCAATGTTATTTGCAAAAACAATTGATGGGTTTCAAAATCAAGTGGGAAATGTATTAATTCACGTTACAGAGCATTCAATAGGAGAAACATGCCATCTTCCTCTATAGGGTGAAAGATGGTGGAAGAAAAATAAATTATCTGCAAACCTGTGTAATCAATTTTTGGTATCAGAGGATCATGATCCAGATTGGAGCCAAGGGATCCCTAAAAAGTGGTTAAAGGAAGAATGGAAAAGAATTTTGTTAATAGTCAAGAGGTACATAACCTATGAGGGTAGGAATTCTTATGTTTATTGTTATCATATGAGATTTTTAATGCAATTAAGTGGAGATGTACAAATGAACTTTCCCTTTTATCTGTTGAAGAGCTTGACGAAAATGGAAAAGAGAGTATAGATTAATCCAAGAACTGTAGATAAAAGTTTATTTCATCAAGGATTAATTTAAAGTATGGTTTTTTATGCATTGAGTGAAGTTTGAGTGTCCTGGAGACAATTGTTGACCTTCTTAGGGTTCGATGAACAAGGTTCAAAAATACAAAAAAMAACCTCTGACCAGAAACGTAGGGTTTCAACAAAGAAGGATGATACCTCAAAGAGCACTGTAAAATTGCAAGAAATTTCTCCTATAGCTAGACAAATTAGATCCAACAAGATAAAATTGATTCTACAACAAGAGGAAGAAGTTAAACAAAGKCCTGAATCCTCTGTTTCAAAACATGATTTTATGGGTTATAATAGGGTTTGTACAAGAGGAATCGCCAGGAAAAATACAGAGCAATTACAAGAAGTGAAAATTGAACCAAAAACAAAGATCCATGATGTACTTATAAACAATTCCCCACAAGTGAGACAAAACAAAAGGAGCAAGGGTAAATAGCCTGTAAACTATCCCATTAGGCCTAAAACAAGAGCTATAAACAAGTTGAGACTTAATTTAAAGGATTTGTTTAAACCCTCTTTGAAGAAAGATAATCTAATCATTTTAGATGATGATATTATAGAGAAAATTCATAAGAAGACTAGAAAAGGGAAAAAGCAACAACCAATGCTAAAAATCGAATCTTCTCACTCAAATGATGAAACCCTTGAAATTACCAAGCAAGAAAGGATGACAATCCATACACTGAGGGATATGCCAGAAATGACTGAGTTTTACATGGAAAAAGGAGCACCAAGTCTACTTGAGTCTACAATAGAAGACATTGTTGAGAATAAATCTGTAAAGATATACAAGAAGGAAAGGAAACCTAGAAATCCCAAATTATCTAACTTAAATGGACTTGGACTAGAAGAAAATCAAGAATAACCTGCACTACAAGAAAATCAAGAAGAACCTACACAACAAGAAAATCAAGAAGAACCTGTGATTGGGAGGAAAGATGTACTGACACCTTAAGATTATGAGGTCGTTATTGCAGACATGAGGTAAAAAAATCAAAGGCTTGTGATACAAAATTTTAGATTACAAACTAAATTCTAGAAGATGAAACATAAAGCAAAGGAAAGTCTACGAATTTTTAAATAAAATCCCTAAGGCTACAACAAAATAATATTTTTGCAAAACTTTATTTTGCAGGATGAGGAGCGAATGCAGGGCAGTTGAATGTTTTGCAGGTAGATTTGACCACATGGATAAATCCAGTTGGGAATTAGAGATTAGTTCCTTTTTGAATTTATTTACACAAACAAATGCTAAGAATCATCTTATTAGTTTACACAAGAGCATTTTCAAGGATTTGATCTTACTATGAGGTTTTTCCTCCTAAAAATAATCTTTTTGTTTTGACCTCATGTGAGGTAATTCAAATGTAAGGTCTATAGTCAAGGGATGTAATTAATGGGTCACTATGTTTTGGGATGTAGATCCAAAAGTGGAACCTCTTCTTTTTGTATAAAACCAAGTTTAGATTAAGAGGTAGGGGTTGAAGTTTGGTGGTGCTAAAGGACATATTGACTTGAATTGTATACCTGGAATCTGCTACACTTTATACTTAATGGAAAAAGCATTCTAATGATTAGATTTTCTCATTCTTTTGTTAAATTTATTCTCTCTTACTTGAATGCATTTGAATATTTTGCGAAGCATTTGATTTATTATG
The DNA here is from genome assembly GCA_032191745.1 of Picea mariana. Taxonomy (NCBI): domain Eukaryota; kingdom Viridiplantae; phylum Streptophyta; class Pinopsida; order Pinales; family Pinaceae; genus Picea; species Picea mariana. Next base: position 28,798 of record JASDQU010440319.1, on the reverse strand, counting down.
TTCATGTTGAATACCAGTAAATATTTTGTTGTTTGTTCAATTTTTACAGGATTTGTGTTTAAGTATTTATTTCTTGTTTCTGAATGGTATTTGGGATTAAGAGTCTTCTATGTAAGTGAAAAGATTGTAAGCTTGCAGTTTCTTTTTATTTTGTTTAAATATCCTTATCTATTTGATCAAAGTGATTGTCATTGACTAAGTGAATGTGGTGGTAAAATGACTTTGTAACTAGACTTTTATGTTGCCTAATTCATCCACGTCTTGACCCATAAAACAACCTATAAACCCAAAAATACCTACAAACATAAACCATTGCAATAACTGAGGTGCCCTAGCTTTCCCTAGCTTTCCCTTAGCAGTCAAGGACTAACATATTTTGGCACCATTTCCGGGGATGGAGGAATGAAGATATATTTCCCTGGGAAGAACAACATTGAGAAAGAATAGCTCTTGATGGTGAACACAAGTTAGACACTAGAATAGACTACATGTTTTTCACCTGGCGACTCCATTGCAGAAGTTCTGGCTCCTAAAAGAGAAGTGAAAGGACCAAAGTCTAAACCTACCAAATCCTCCAAATCCTCAGTATCATATTTATCTTCAAGAAATAAAGTGACCAAATCCAACCCAAATCATAAGCCAACTCTAGCCATATCCAATCCAAAAAAATTATTAAGAAAATCAAAAGATACCCTAGGCTAATATTCATCTTCTAAAGGTAAGTCCTTATCTGAAGAGATTACGTCTGCTCCTAAAAAATCCATTATTGTTTCTACAGAAAATTTAGTTCCTATTATTTTAGAACAACCTATTATTTCAAAGACTGTTGAAGAAAAGGTCAAACCTGAAAATATTTCTTTGGAGGAACATGTAGCTCATGAATTAGGAGAACATATACTTGAGGAATGGAATCCCTTCTCTTATCTCATTAAATATGAAACTGATGAAGAATTAAATTTTCTGGGAAGACCTATTAAAGACTTGCCTAAGTATTCAAAGGAATAAATTGAACAGATCCAAGCCTCATCAATTCTTCAGCCCAACACTTCTGAGAAAGCTAAACCTGAGATCGACGTTTTTAATAATATTCTTGTTATTGAAGGATTCATAAATCCTATAGAAACCTATTCTCAGTCTTCATCACCTCCTAAGGTTCATACTCTACCTTCACCTCATACTTCACATACATACTCTCCTCCTAAATCTCTTGTTACAGTTGTTCACACCATGGATGCTATCATTACTGCTAGATATGCACCCCTGGTGTTGCCTCAAGTTTTATATCCTTTCCTAGCTGGAGATTAGATGAAATGTCTTTCTAGATTTAAGGGACAGAGAGAGGTCACTGCTGAAGAACATTTGACATATTTTTATAGCTTTGAAGACAATTTTAATGTTGAACTCACAGATGTTTGGATGAGACTATTTATACATAGTTTGGATGGGGAGGTAAAGAAGTGGTTCAAAGGTCTGCGTGCCAATTCTATTACTAATATTGATGCATTAGATGAAACTTTTATGAAATAATGGGGAGACAAAAAGGAATACTTGTACTATATTATTGAATTTGGGGCTTTGAAAAGAAAGAATGGTGAGTCTGTTTCAAATTTTACCAAAATATTTAATAAAATGTATAGTAGAATCCCTGATGAAATCAAAGCTACAATTGTTTTTGTAAAAATTACCTTTGTTAATGCCTTTGATGCTGCATTTTCACTTTTGTTAAGAGAAATAAGATCTTCTACGTTGAGTTTGATGCAGGAGGCATCCATTGAAGTGGAATCAAATATTTTGGCAATAGAAATGTTAAAAACAAGATATGAAAGAGATAAAAAGAAGCAGAAATAAGATGTTCCATCTTCCTCTCATTCAAAAACATATGATCCAAAGATTGATTAAATGGATAAGATGTTAAAAACTCTGAAATCAAAACTTTTCTGACTAAAATTAGAGACTAAGAAGCCAAATAGACATGTTAAAGAAGGTGGGAATAGAAACCCCAATCAATTGAGAAGACCATGGAATGAACCTCAGGTTATGCAAAGGGAGAGAAGGAATCAAGATGATCAATAGATCTTACCACCTTTTTAGAATAACGTAGTTAAAGAGATAGAGGAATGTGATGATATTGATGAAAATTCTACAATCTTTTTAACTGATATTGAACTTCCTTCTAGCCATTTAACTCAAAAGGAGTATGAAGATTCTCTGATGTCAAATCAGTTTGACAATGGTGAAGAAGAGGAAATTTTTCAGAATGAGCCTCAAAACAAATATTATCTAAGGCCTAGATCAAGTGTACCAAAAGCAAACACACTAGTTTAGAATAAAAAGGCTAATGTTTCAGTCAAACAGGGTCCAACCAAAGATACAGAGAACAAATCAGATCAAAATCAACATACCATCAAGGTTGCTTCCCGAGAGGTAAAGGAAACAAAAAAACAACTATTTCGTTTTAATTTGGAACATGAAATTAATAAGATAAAAATTCATGTACCTTTGGTGGAACTTATGAAGAATGAGTCTTTTAAAAAATCAATCTTGAAAGTTTTACAACCTCTTGTTCATAACATTTCTTTAGACACAATAAAATTGGAAGATGAAAATCATTCCATCACTGTGGGACTACATATTGAAGATAGATCTGATGCTTCACCTCCATTTTACATATCCCTGAATATTCATGAGAAAATTTTGCACAACTGCCTTATGGACTCTGGAGCCTCAAACAATGTTATGCCTAAGGTAGTCATTGATGAATTAGTTCTTGACATTACAAAACCCTATCAAGACCTATATTCTTTTGATTCTAAAAAAGTCAAATGTATAGGAGTTATCAAAGATCTGGTTGTTACATTATTCCAACTGCCTATGAAGAGTGTTGTTCTAGATGTGGTAGTGGCTGATAAACCACCTAAATTTGGCATGCTACTATCCATATCTTGGGATAAGAAGGTAGGAGGATCCTTACAGATGGACCTAACATATGCTACTATACCTATATTTGGAGGTGAACACCGAAGGTTGTACAGGGAAGTCATACTATCCTATCTTGTAAGTGATCATGAAAATCCAAGAAATCACCCCCTTTATGTAGTTGAAGATGAAATTGGATCATCCATATTTCATATCTGTGATGATGATTTTGAACCTGTAGAAATCAGATCCATGGATAATCAAGTAGAAGGTGTGGAACGTGCAGTTTGGAAGATGTCATTTGATGGTTCTTGTTCAAAAGAAGGATTTGGTGCTTGGGTTGTATTTGTTTCTCCTGCAAAGGAAGTCATACCTCTGTCATATAAATTAGAATTAGACACCACCGATAATATTACAGAATATGAGCATTAATTGTTGGGATTAAGAGCTGCAAAAAGTATGGGAATTGATAAAATAATTGCTTTTGGAGATTCATAATTCATCAAATCAAGAATATGTATCAGACAAAGCACCAAAGGTTGAATTAGTACCAAAATGAGGTATGGGACCTTGTTGAAAATGTGTTTTTATCTTTTGATATAAATTTTGTCCAGAGAAGTCTAAACCAACAAGCAGATTATTTATCCTTGGCAACTAGTAATGTCAAGACTCCTATATTTTTGAATCTGAGTTATGCAATTTGTTGATACTGAGAGGGGGGTGAATCAGTATCATGTACAATTTTAAAACCTTTTTCAACTTATACTTAAACCATTCAATTATATTCAATGATAAATAATCAATAGTATAAGAGTTATTCCAATACACCACAATACACCATGCACAATATATGATAAATAATCAATAGTTTTTGTTCAAGGGAAGTAATGACTTCCAAAGGTAGCTATAGCTTCCAAATGTAAAAGGAGGGATAAACCTCCAAGAGGAAGATACAATCCTCCAATATCAAGAGAGATTTTAACTCTCCATCCTTGCCCCTTCCTTCCACCTAAGAAAATATGAGAGATAATAAAACTTTACATTAAATCATCACCATCAACCAATCATCACATAGAACCTGATAATGCTTCTTGAGACTTCTTCAATTTATGAAATTATTCAATTCTTGGAGTACTCTAATCCTACAGATAATATTACTCAATGTATTCTTTGAAACTCCTCCAATTTTCACTCCTTGAATCCTCCCCCAAAAAAGGTTATAGAAAGAATGGTAGACTTTATTCAATTATGGTCTGTTCAGAAGACCCAATTTGTACAGCATGCCCCGCACTCAATATTTAACATCCAATTCTGAAACTCGCACATAGGAAACTAAAGTCCGTACTCTTTCCAATGGAAGTGGTCCCACTTCATTTGGATTCTGTATGAAGATGTTATGACTGTTTTACTTGGAACAACTGTTTATTGACTAGCTTCAGGACTGGTCACAAACCCTATCTTCCACATAGTGTATCTCCATAATTGTAGCAAATAAAGAGCTGAAATTTTTACTAGAGGTACCTTGATATGTCTTCTCAATACCATAGCGATTTAACCATTTGAATCGTTCTATAAAAAAAAGTTATAGCAAAAATGGTAAGATGACCTGAAAATAACATACCTTAGAACACATTACCAAAAGACTTCATCCTCCCTTGAAATCCGGCCTTCTTTTCCTTTGAAATTCGACTTGTATCAAATAAATGTATAATGATGTTTATTTATACCATTTATGTGACTTCCTTTTAACATTAGGGCCGACCTGACACTTTCTTATTTTGTAATTATTTTCTGTAATTATCTTCAGGGCCTACATGTATAATTCACTTTGTCATCTTCAAAAATTCATTTCTCCTCAACCATGAGGATCCACGTGACGTGCCACATACCACCGGAAACAACATGATGTATACTATCCATCCATGGGTGTTGTATCTGCATGTGCATTTTCCTTCATGTCCAGATACTGTCATCAATCTTGCGGTCCAAAACCCATGACTAGGGTTAACATCAATGACAACAACCAATCTTCCAACACAATTGAAGTAAGGCATAGACCTTCCATCCCAGATAACATCAAATATTGGCAGGTTTTCAATGATGGCCATGAATTGAAAAGGTTTCTAGAAAATGTTCATGAATTTTATGCAATCTCTATTGATTAAGAAAATGAGGATGATGATGCATAAATTCAAATTGATGTCCCTCTTCAAGATAAAATTGCAGGACATAACATTGTAGAATTGAAGACAAACCACAATCAAAAGGGTCTGGTACCACTTGAAAGACTCTTTGACAACAATGATGTCTCCAAGAAATATTCAATTCAAAGCCAAGAAACAGATGTTGTTGGCTATAATATTGGTACTGATACAAATCCAAAGATTATAAAACTCTCCAAAGCATTGTCAGAAGAGAAAAGGAGCAGGTATGTAAATCTAATGAAGGAATTTGTTGAAATTTTTGCTTGGTCATATGAAGAACTTAATATTTTTTACACATAAATTATTCAGCATAACATTCCTCTAAAAGTAGGCTCTAAACATTTTAGATAGAAAATGAGACAGTTCAACCCTATGTTGCTGCCCATTATTAAAAAAGAAGTGAAAAAATTGTTTGAGGAAAAGATCATAGTACCTCTCATATACTCAAAGTGGGTGGCCAATCTTGTACCTGTCAAAAAAAGAACGGTGAAATAAGGTTGTGTGTTGATTTTAGAAATATGAACAGGTGTTCATTGAAGGAAAATTATCCATTACCCAAGATGGATCATATTCTGCAGAAAGTAGTGGGTTCTCAAAGAATTTCCATGCTGGATGGATACTCGGGATATAATCAGATATCATTTTTTTGAAGAAGATAAGAAGAAGACTACTTTAACTACTCCTTGGGGCACTTTCATGTATGACAAGATGTTGTTTGGTTTAATGAACGCAAGGGAAATGTTTTAGAGGGCCATGGAAATTGCGTTTGTGGGAGAAAAAGACAAATTCATGGTCATCTATCTAGATGACATTACTATTTTCTCGAAATATGATGATGAACACTTGCATCACCTCAAACAGACATTTAAAAAGTGTAGAAGGTATGGTATATATTTAAACCCAAAGAAATATTACTTTTCCATGCATGAAGGAAAGCTCTTATGCCATTTTGTGTTTGAAGGAGGAATCAAGGTAGATACTGCGAGGGTGGAGGCCATTTAGAAGATTGACATTCCAAGAAACAAAAATGCTATACAGTCCTTCATAGGTAGAATAAATGTTTTAAGGAGGTTCATACCCAATTTTTCTGAAATCATCAAGCTCGTTACCAATATGCTGAAAAAAGATGCAGAAATTAAGTGGACATTAGAAGCAAAATATTCTTTTGAAAAGATAAAAAAAACTCTAATTGAAGCTCATGTCCTTATTAGTCCAGATTACTCTAAAGAATTTATGATTTTTTCATTTGCATATGAAGATACCATTGTTGTAGTTTTGTTGCAGAGGAATGATGAAGGGTATGAGCAACCTATTTTTTTTTCTAGCAAGACTCTTAGATATGCAGAACTGAAGTATGACATAATGGAAAAATAGGATTATGCCTTAGTTAAGGCATCAAAATCCTTTAGGGTTTATGTTTTTCATTCTAATATAATTTCTTATGTCTCTAGCAGTGTTGTGAAAGAGATACTTATACAACCAGATAGTGAAGGAAAAAGGGGAAGATGGATAACCAAACCCTTGGAATATGATTTGGTCATAACATCTACAAAGTTGATCAAAGGGCATGGTCTTGCCAAGATGCTTGCTGAATCAAATTGTAATTCTCTTGGGATGCATTATATTTTTAGTCAACCAGATGGTTCAGTTTCACAAACTGAAGGAAGGAGCTTACAGGTAATGTACAAATATATTTATGCATCCAAGTATAAATATATTGTTTAGTTTTTGCAAAATCTTCAACCTTTTCATGATTTTGATAAGTCTAAAGTGAGATCCTTGAAACTCAAAGCTTTGAAATATTGCATAATTAATCAGGTCCTATTTTGGAGAGACCTTAATGGATTTTTATTGAGATGTGTTGATGAGGAAGAAGAAAACAAGGTTCTGATTTATTTACAGAAAGGAGTTTGTGGAGGACATCACCATTGGAAAGCCACAACTTTCAAAATATTGAGGACAATATATCACTGGCCTATGATATTTTTTGATGTGTTTGCCCAGGTCAGAGCATGTGAACAATGATTGATGTTTGTAGGAAAATAGAAGTTTCTTTCTCTGCCTTTGAAACATATAATTGCAAATGGCCCTTTTCGGCAGTGGGGCCTTGATTTCATTGGCGAAATTCATCCACCTTATTCTGGGAAACACAAATGGATACACACAGCCACTGATTATTTTACAAAATTGAGGCTATCCCTACAAGGAATGCAATATATAAGGTCATCATGATATTTTTAGAAGGATATATTTTCTCGAGGTTTGGATGCCCTAGGAAATTGATTACAGGCAATGCTCAAGCGTTCAAGTCTGCTTCTATGGTTGCATTTTGAAAAACATATAACATTAAGATGGCTCATTCTACGCCTTATTACCCACATGGTAATGGATTAGTTGAATCCTCAAACAAAATTCCTATTAGAATGATTAAGAAGTTGTTGGAAGAAAAAAAAAGATCATGGGATTCCATGCTGAAGTTTTCTTTATGGGCTGATAGGATCAACACTAAAAAGTCAATTGGAACCTCTCCTTTCGAATTGGTCTATGGAACATATGCCATCTTTCCAACCCAACTTGGTTTACCTATACTTAAATTCATGCAAGAAGAGTTGGAATAACCAAATGACATTCAAATAAGGATTTTTCAAATCATTGAAGTTCAACAGAGAAGAGAAATGCTAAATGAGAAATATGAAGCTCATCAGAGCAAGGTCATTGTAGTATTTGATAAAAATACTAAAAAAAATGATTTTGAAATAGGATACCTTGTTCCGAGATGGGATGCTAGGAGGGAATAAAAATTCAAACATGGTAAGTTCGACAATCTGTGGTTTGGTCCTTTTAAAATAGCCAAAATTCTAAATAATAACACCTTTGTCTTACAAAATTTTGGATGATAGTGAGATATTTGGGGGTCCAGTAAATGGATGTTTTCTGAAGAATTATTTTACATGAAGATCCATAATTGATTTACCTGTACATATTTTTTTATTTTGGTGTGTTTAAGTAGATCAAAGAAAGACTCCAAGCCCAATGGAGACAATAGTCTATAGCTAGTTCTTTCTTTTGATATTTCAGTATGTGGGATAAATGATCTAAAATAAAATAGGGATCAGAGCAGTTGGGAACATAAAAATGGTGGATATTAAAATTGATAAAGTGGGAAAGGAACGCATTGGTCTGAATGGTTCTTAATGTTTTATCAAAAAAAATTACCCCCATAAGGAGCCATTGTTAGTCCCTAGACATACTATAACCTTTTACCCTTGATGTTTAGCCTATGCTATCAAAATTTTTTCATGTCTTCGTTTCAAAAACATGTTCCTTCATAAGCCCATGTTTCTTAAGTTTCTTATACATGTCCTTTTGCTGATCATGTAAGGTGTAATTTCTTTGCTTATGTTTATTTTCATTTGCCTCTTGTAAGATTGGATTGAATATTTGCATGATTTGGGTATGTCACATCAGAATTTTAGTGTAAACGACGTCTTTTTCCAAAGTTTAAAAAGTGTACAAAGTCGCTACAAGAATTATTTCATTCTTGTAGCACCCAAAGGAATCATTATTTTGAGTGGGTTTTGATTTTGAAGATCGTGTTATTTGTTACAAATTCATGCCGAAGATCATCCAACTTCGGTGGTATTTAATTAACCCTCGGGGCACGTTGTAATAAACACTCATATGTAACTATTGATCTGATTCATCTGTCTAGCCACGATCTCAAGTACTTAGGGTTATGAGTTAAATTTTACCATAATGAAATCGTGGCCTAACATTATTTGCAATGAAGGAAACCTTCTATGTTGGTTTCTTGTGCAGGAATCTCCAAAAACCTGATTGATTTGAAACCCTAGCATTTATAGGCTGACAGAGATCGCAGTCAGCGTGATGGTGCCCAAGAAAGGTGGTCATTTTATCCGTTTGGAACTAGTAGAGGTCGAATTGTTGGAAGCCTACCCCAAGATTATGCATAAATTCATTGATGGAGGCTGGTTCAAGTTCTGTTGCACTTTCCAAGGGCATCATGGGGAAATTTTGATGTTATTTGCAAAAACCTTTGATGGGTTTCAAACTCAAGTGGGAAATGTATAAATTCACGTTACAGAGCATTTAATAGAAGAAGCATGTCATCTGCCTCTACATGGTGAAATATGGTGAAAGAAAAATAAATTATTTGCAAACGTGTGCAATCAAGTTTTGGTATCCGAGCATCATGATCCATATTGGAGCTAAGGGATCCCGAAAAAGTGATGAAAGGAAGAATGGAAGAGAGTTTTATCAATAGTAAAGAGGTACATAACCTATGAGGGTAGATATTCTTATGTTTATTGTTACCATATGATATTTTTAAGGCATTTAAATGGAGATGCACAAATGAACTAGCTCGTTTATCTGTTAAAGAGATTGAACAAAATGGCAAAGAGAGTATAGAGTAATCGAAGAACTACTGATAAAATCTTATTTCATCAAGGATTGATTAAAAGGTTGGTTCTTTATGCATTGAGTGAAGTTCGAGTGTCCTGGAGATAGTTGTTGACCTTCTTAGGGTTCGATGAACAAGGTTCAAAAATACAAAAAAAAAACTCTAACCAGAAACTTGGGGTTTCAACAAACAAGGATGATACCTTGAAGAGAATTGTAAAATTGCAAGAAATGTCTCCTGTAGCTAGACAAACTAGATCCAGCAAGAGAAAATTGATGCTACGACAGAAGGAATAAGTCAAACAAAGGCTCAAATCCTCAGTTTCAAAACATGATTTTATTGGTTATAACAGGTTTTATACAAGAAGAATCGCTAAGAAAAAGACAAAGAAATTACAAGAAGTGAAAATTGAACCAAAAACAGAGATCCATGATGTACCTSTTAACAATTCCCCACAAGTGAGACAAAGTAGGAGTAAGGAAAAATGAGCATGTAAAMTATCTCATCAAACCTAAAACAAGAGCTAAAAACAAGTTGATACTTAATTCAAAGTCTCTTTTTAAACCCTTTTTGAAGAAAGAGAATCTGATCATTTTAGATGATGATATTACAGAGAAAATTCATAAAAAGACYAGAAAAAGGAAAAAGCAACAACCAGTGCCAAAAATTGAATCTTCTCACTTAGGTGATGAGACCCCTGAAATCACCAAGTAAGAAAGGTTGGCAATCCATACACAGAGGGATATGCCAAAGACGACAGTGTTTTACATGGAAAAAGGAGCACCAAGTCTACTTCAGCCTGCAATAGAAGACATTGTTGAGGGGAAATATGTAAAGGTATATAAGAAGGAAAGGAAACCTAGAAATCCCAAATTATCTATTGACTTAAACATACCTATACTACAATAAAATCAAGAAGAACTTGCACTATAAGAAAATAAAGAAGAACCTGTGATTGGAAGGAAAGATGTGTTGACACCTAAAGATTATGAGGCCATTATTGCATACTTAAGGCAACAAAATAAAAAGCTTGTGATAAAAAATTCCAGATTACAATCTAAAGTACAAAAGCTGAAAAAGAAAGAAAAGGAAATTCTATGAATTCTTAAAGAAAATCCCTAAGGCTGCAACAAAACAATATTTTTGCAGAACTTTATTTTTCAGGATGAGGAGCAAATGCAAGGAAGTTGAAGATTTTGCACGCAGATTTGACCACATGGATAAATCCAACTAGGAATTAGAGATTAGTTCCTTTTTTAATTTATTTACACAAAAAAATGCTAAGAATCAACTTATTAGTTTTCACAAGAGAATTTTCAGGGATTTAATCTTACTATGAGGATTTTCCTCCTAAAAATCATCTTTTTGTTTTGACCTCATGTGAGGTAATTAGAATGTAATGTCTATAGTCAAGGGATGTAGTTAATGGGCCACTATGTTTTTGGATCTAGATCCAAAAGTGGAACCTCTTATTTTTGTATAAAAGAAAGTTGATATTAAGAGGTAGGGGTTGAAGTTTGGTGGTGCTAAATCACATATTGACCTGAATTGTATACCTAGAATGTGCTACACTTTACACTCAATGGAAAAAGCATTATGATGGTTAGATTGTCTCATTATTGTGTTAAATTTATTCTCTCTTACTTGAATTCATTGGAATCTTTTGCGAAGCATTTGATTTATTTTGTTCATGTTGAATAGTAGTAAAGATTTTGTTGTTTGCTCAATTTTTATAGGATTTGTGTTTAAGTATTTATTTCTTGTTTTTCAATGCTATTTGAGATCAAGAGTCTTCTATGTAAGTGAACATATTGTAAGATTGCATTTTATTTTTCTTTTGTTTAAATATCCTTATCTAGCTAATCAAAGTGATTGTCATTGACTACGTGAATGTGGTGGAAACTTGACTTTGTAACCAAAATTTGGTGTTGCCTAATTCATCCACTTCTTGACCCATAAAACAACCTATAAACCCAAAAATACCTACAAACATAAACCATTGCAATAACTGAGGTGCCTTAGCTTGCCCTTAGCAGTCAGGGACAACTTCAGGGACTAACACCTACTATCAAGACAAATGCCCGAAGTAATAATAGCGAATGCTCCTGCGGAAACTATAATTATTCAACATTGCAGGGACTAGTTGTTATGCAACTATCACACTTGTTTGATCAATATAGAATGCAGTGATCAAATTAAAATTAAAGTATTCCCACCATACATTTATATATGTTTACATTAAATAAATTTTTTATAGTGTTGTTGTTGCTCCATCTCTTCCATCAAAGTATGGATTTGTTATCACGTTTTTATAGATAAAATGGTTGGCGTTGACTTGAAAGCATGGATTGGGGTTATAATATTATTGCAAGTTGTAGACATAGTATTTCATTTCATGGTCCTTTATTTACCAGTGGAAATAACAGATTTTGCAAGAATATTGGTTGGATATGAGTCTAGCATGATGGACATTATGCCTCGCATAATTCTAGATTTCAATATTTTTATTGGTTAGAAGGTTTGTTGGAGCAACTAGCTCTGTTGATGGAGTTTATCCACTTGCAACTTATTATTTATTTATTTTTAAATAATTGTCACACAAAGACCACAATATTGAAATATGAGATTAAGAAAAGAATTGAGATGTCGTACTAGCAGTATGAATTTATCATTTCATCAAAGTTTCTTTTTAAAAGGCTTAACAATATGTCTATATGTCCATGTGGCTTGATGGAAGGGTAAGCACTTTAGAAGATGAAAAGATATATTTCTCTGAACAAACTAAAACTAAAGTATTCCCACCATCTATTTTTATATGTTTACATAAAATAAAATTTATATAGTGTTGTTGGTGCTCCATATATTCCATCAAAGTATCTGTTATCACGTTTGTATAGATAAAATGGTGTTGACTTAAAAGCATAGATTGGGGTTATAATATTCTTGTAAGTTGTATAAATATTGTGGTTTTTGTTAAGGTTGGATTGGGGTTATAAATTCTTGCAAGTTGTAGACATAGTATTTTATTTCATGGTCCTTTATTTACCAGTGGAACATAACAAATTTTGCAAGAATATTGGTTGGATATGAGTCTAGCATGATGGACATTGTGCCTCGCATAATTCTAGATTTCGATATTTTTCGGGGTTAGAAGGGTTGTTGGAGAAACTAGCTTTACTGATGGATTTTATCCACTTGCAACTTATTATTTATTTATTTTTAAATAATTGTCACACAACGACCACAATATTGAAATTTGAGATTAAGAAAAGAATTGAGATGTCGTACCAGTAGTATGAATTTATCATTTCATCAAAGTGTTTTTTTTAAATAATTAACAATATGTTAATATGTCCATGTGGCTTGATGGAAGGATAAGCACGTTAGAATATGAAAATATATCTTTCATGTTGGTACTATATTATTAGTGGTCAATTTTGTTGACAACTACACCTTTCAACTATAAAATGAGATTCAACGTCAATGTTATAATTTATAGAAATGAGTCTAATTGTCCACATTATGTAAAAACATGGGCTAGGTACAACATTTCTTTCCACTATACAACATGGGCTATGGGCTAGGTACATGTCAATGTTATAACTTTTCTTATGTACAACATTGCTTTCCACTATTCTATGGTCGCTTGGAGGAGAATAATATATGTACATCAATTGACATTGGATTTGGTCAAATGGTTGTGAGGGATAATTCAAAAATGTCATTTCATTTCAATGCTCATGAGGGCTATTTCAAAAATGTTGTTGTATTTCAATGGTTGTGTTTGTTACAAAAAAAATACAAGGTACCGTATATTTGGAATTATTTTAAGAGTAGGCATGAGAAAGGGGAGAAAGATAGAGATGGTGCATCAATCAAAACCACATTATGTAGGGAATAATTGAAGTTTGTGACAAATTCCTCTATTTGATATTCAAAATCTATAGTTAAATAGTTTTCTTTAGTAATGGTAGAGGGAACAAGAAGGTGAGAAGAATTGACAATGAAAGGACATGTACATAGATATTTTGGGAGGTGGTCAATGTAAAGTAGTGATATACATATAAATGAAAAAACGTCCATGACACCAATAAATTTCATTCATTTTGAACTTCATAAAGAAGATGAAGGTCCATCAATAAGGACAACAATGTTTTTCAACACCTCTATGAAACAAATTCTCGTAAAGAAGAAAATGTCACATGTCAAACTTAATTGTATTACTTGTTTCACATTGCCCAACATCCCTAACTCGTTTTTATGGTGTTCCATGTATTACTCATTGTTATTATAATTTTAGAAGATGCTCCATGCTAATATTTGGTCCTGATTATGTGCATGCTTCTTTATCATGGTGTTTTAAGTATTAGGTTCATAATAATACATCTGTGGGAATTTAAATGATTTTTAGCCTTTATCTCCAACATGTAGAAATAAAATATCTTAAAATAATCACTATAATTATAATGTGTACTTTAGAATCAATTTAGACATGAAACCAACATATCTTTAGGTTCCTAACTTAGAGGAATTATTTAATAATACTGAAGCCATGAAAATTTTGTAGGTTGTTAAAGATATGAGTTGATTTCATGAAGGCCCTTTATATTGTCATTCTTGCCTATAAATATTTATTGAGACCCTTTTCTAATCTTCCACAAAATAAAGTAGATGGGATGCAACAAGAATGATAAGGTAAATATTTCATAAAAATAATCTTTATGCGAACTTATTATATAAATAATCTTCTTTCACCCTTTACACCACATGATACTAAATATTTTGAGAAGATGCTTAGAAAAAAAGCAAAATTTCTAGGTACCCAATCATAGCTAGATTGGATCAAAGAATAGTTAAATGAGGTCAAGATGTTAGGGATGAGTTTTTTGGCTTTATCTATAACATTGGGTTTTGGAAAATTGAAGAAATATAAAAGATGTTTAGGTAATCCATAATGTTTACCCAAAAAGTTTGATCATCCAAAATTATTAAAAAATAATCATCATAAAAATGGTCATTCACTAGTTGCCCCACTTCATTCTCATGGAAGGGTATTCGTTAGACCCATTTTCTCTTCCATACATATAAGATATACTAATCCCAACCAATGAAACATATATATCCTTCACCAAAGAAAAGCCTATTGTAATTAATTAAAAGACCCCAGAGTTCTTAGATTTATTTTTATAATAAAAAGAGAGCTTATTCATTGATGATGAATGTGAGATGAAAATCTAAAACTTTAACCATTACCAAAATTAAAATTCATTCCATCCTAACATAATCTTTTTCCAAATTTATTTTTTTAAATAATGAATTGCCACAAATAAGGCAAAGCCATTACATACCCTCCTAAACTACAATGTACAGTAACATTTGAAAGAATATAATAAATAAACCCCCCAAAATTATCATAAATAAACCCCAAAAAATAAAGATGTAACAACACCCACACACTAAGATATTAATAATCAATATTTATTGTTGGATTACCCTAAACTAGAAATCAAGGTATTACCAATAACCACACTTATAACTACACCAAGAATAACTTGTATAAGTGTATTACAAAATATTAGAAACTTTCCACTACTTTAAAAATAAATAAATAAAGTGATGTTTTTAAACCGTGAGAAAAAAATATATATGTCAAGACGATATCCGAATATTTTTTTGGGTTTAATTGTAAAAAACCATAAAAAAATGTGATATTTTTAAATGAAAAGTAAACCTAGGTCAAAACGGTATCAGAAACTATATATTTTAAGAGATATATTGGCACGTCTTTTTCCTTAGCTGGTCACTTCCTTGTATCATTTATTTATATTACAAAACACATCATTTGCATGTATTATTTATTTATTTATGTTTATAGAAGAAGATTCTCGACACATCGATTAGTAAAATGTTTCTAAACATGTCAATGCATTATGTTGGGAGCATAAAACCGACACTAGGCGTTGATTAAGCACTGGCATTTGTAACTTTTTAAATTTTAGTCAGGAGGCATCCATTGAAATGGAATCAAATATTTTGGCAGAAGAAAGGTTAAAAACAAGATATGAAAGAGATAAAAAGAAGGAGAAATAAGATGTTCCATCTTCCTCTCATTCAACAACATATGATCCGAAGATTGATTAAAAACTCTGACATTAGAGCTTGCCTGACTAAAATTAGAGACTAAGAAGCCAAACAGACATGTTAAAGAAGGTGGGACTAGAAACCCCAATCAGTTCAGAAGACCATGGAATTCTCCTCAGGTTATGCAAAGGGAAAGAAGGAATAAATATGATCAAAGGATCTTACCACCTTTTTAGAATAATGCAATTAAAGGGACAAAGGAAAGTGATGATATTGATGAAAAATCTACAATCTTTTTAACTGATATTGAACTTCCTTCTAGCCATTTAACTCAAGAGGAGTATGAAGATTCTTTGATGTCAAATCAGTTTGACGATGGTGATGAAGAGGAAATTTTTCAGAAAGAGCCTCAAAACAAATATGATCTAAGGTCCAGGTCAAGTGTACCAAAAGAAAATACACCAGTTTATAATAAAAAGGCTAATGTTTTAGTCAAACAGGGTCCAACCGAAGATATAGGGAACAAATCAGATCAACATCAACATCCTATCAAGGTTGCTTCCCCAGAGGTAAATGAAACAAAAAAACAATTGTTTCGTTTTAATTTGGAACATGAAATTAATAAGATAAAAAATCATGTACCTTTGGTGGAACTGATGAAGAATGAGTCTTTTAAAAAATCAATCTTGAAAGTTTTACAGCCTCTTGTTCATATAATTTCTTCAGACACAATCAACCTGGAATATGAAAATCATGCCATCACTGTGGGACCACATATTGAAGATAGATCTGATGCTTCACCTCCATTTTACATATCCCTGAATATTCATGGAAAATTTTGCACAACTTCCTTATGGACTCTGGAGACTCAAACAATGTTATGCCTAAGGTAGTCATTGATGAATTAGTTATTGACATTACAAAACCCTACTGAGACTTATATTCTTTTGATTCTAAAAAGGTCAAATGTCTAGGAGTTATCAAAGATCTGATTGTTACATTGTCCCAGCTTCCTATGAAGAGTGATGTTCTGGATGTGGTAGTGGTTGATAAACCACCTAAATTTGTCATGCTTCTATCCATATCTTGGGATAAGAAGGTAGGAGGATCCTTACAGATGGACCTAACATATGCTACTATACCTATATTTGGAGGAGAACACCAAAGGTTGTACAGGGAATTCATACTAGCCTATCTTGTAAGTGATCATGAAAATCCATGAAATCACCCCATTTATGTAGTTGAAGATGAAATATGGTGTTGGGGTTGTATTCATTTCTCCTACAAAGGAATTCATACCTCTGTCATGTAAATTAGAATTCGACGCCATCGACAATATTGCAAAATATGAGGCTTAATTGTTGGGATTAAGAGCTGCAAAAATTATTGGAATTGATAAAATAATTGTTTTTGGAGATTCATAATTCATCAAATCAAGAATATGTATTAGACAAGGAACCAAAGGTTGAATCAGTACCAAAATGATGTATGGGACCTTGTTGAAAACGTTTTTTAATATTTTTATATAACTTTTGTCCATTGAAGTCTAAACCAACAAGCAGATTCTTTATCCTTTTCAGCTAGTAATTTCAAGACTCCTAAAATTTCGAATCTGAGATATGAAATTGAAGTAAGGCATAGATCTTCCATCCCAAATAGCATCAAATATTGGCAGGTTTTCAATGATGACCATGAATTGAAAAGGTTTCTAGAAACTGTAGATGAATTTTATGAAATCTCTATTGATTAAGAAAATGAGGATGATGATGCAGAAATTCAAACTGATGTCCCTCTTCAAGATAAAATTGCAGAACATAAGATTGTAGAATTGAAGACAAACCACATTCAAAAGGGTCTGGTACCACTTGAAAGACTCTTTGGCAACAATGATGTATCCAAGAAATATTCAATTCAAAGCCAAGAAAACGATGTTGTTGGCTGTAATATTGGTACTGATACAAATCCAAAGATTATAAAACTCTCCAAAGCATTGTCAGAAGATAAAAGGAGCATGTATGTAAATCTAATGAAGGAATTTGTTGATATTTTTGCTTGGTCATATGAAAACATTAATATTTTTGACACATAAATTATTCAGCATAAAATTCCTCTGAAAGTAGTCTCTAAACATTTTAGATATAAAATGAGACAGTTCAACCCTATGTTGCTACCCATTATTGAAAAAGAAGTGAAAATATTGTTTGAGGAAAATATCATAGTACCTCTCATATACTCAAAGTGGGTGGCCAATCTTGTACCTATCAGAAAAACGAATGGTGAAATAAGGTTGTGTCTGGATTTTAGAAATATGAACAAGTGTTCACTGAAGGACAATTATCCATTACCCAAGATGGATCATATTCTGTAGAAAGTAGTGGGTTCTCAAAGAATTTCCATGATGGATGGATACTCGGGATATAATCAGATATCGATTTTTGAAGAAGATAAGAAGAAGACTTCTTTCACTACTCGTTGGGGCACTTTCATGCATGACAAGATGTTGTTTGGTTTAATGAACGTAGGGGCCACTTTTCAGAGGGCCATGGACATTGCGTTTTTGGGAGAAAAAGACAAATTCATGGTCATCTATCTAGATGACATTACTATTTTCTTGAAATCTGATGATGAACACTTGCATCACCTCAAACAAACATTTAAAAAGCACAAAAGTTATGGTATATATTTAAACCCAAAGAAATATTACTTTTCCATGCATGAAGGCAAGATCTTATGCCATTTTGTGTCTGAAGGAGGAATCAAGATAGATACTGCGAGGGTGGAGGCCATTCAGAAGATTGGCATTCCAAGAAACAAAAAGGCAATACAGTCCTTCATAGGTAGAATAAATTTTTTAAGGAGGTTCATACCCAATTTTGATGAAATCATCAAGCTCGTTACCGATATGTTGAAAAAAGATGCAGAAATTAAGTGGACATTAGAAGAAAAATATTCTTTTGAAAAGATAAAAAAAATCTCTAATTGAAGCTCCTGACCTTATTAGTCCAGATTACTCTAAAGAATTTTATGGTTTTTTCATTTTCATATGAAGATACCATGTTGGTAAATGTTCAACAGGCAGCATATGCTTGTCACTGATGGTAAGTACAACAACGAAGATGGCATGAGTACAAGAAGAAGTATCAGAAGTATTTTAGGAAGATGCTCCAGAGCAAGCTCGATAAGTTCAGAAGAGATAGTGCAAAGGATTGTTGGCAGGTTTAATAGGCAAAGTGAGCTTGTCATTGATGGCAGGATCAGAGTGTGCATTGACGACAATAACATCAATGGTAAAGATCAGCATGATCAATAGCGTAGTGATAATGGAAGAGGAGGAGCATCAGTGATCGTTGGATCCCATCCCGAATCCATGATGACCGTCAGATATGAGTTGTGGACAAGAAGAACACACAGAAGAGGAGGGAAGATCTTAGGCGTCAGATCTGAGCATAAGATCCGACCATCGTTGGATCAGGGAGAACCTGCATGGTCATTAAAGAGCATGAAGAGGCGAAATGTGAAATAGTGAAATGATCTGAGCAGTCAGATCAAGGTTTGATGTGGACCGTTGATCCAACCCCATTTCAGGGTTTCGGATACCGAAAGTTGGAGTGTCGAAACACTTTGCAACAAGAATGCCAAAATTGTGATATGTGAAATCATGATGTGTTCTGAGCCGTTGGATCAAGGTGTGATCTAGGCCATCAGATCCAAGAGGTGAATATGGCAAACCACGTCAGAAAGGACAGTCGTGGACTGTCAGATTAAGGTGCGATCTAGACCATCGATCCGACTCCATTTCAGAGTTTCATGGATCGGGAGTTGGAGATGTAAAAGAACATTCACCACAGGAATGTCGAAATCGTGATATGTGAAATCATGATTTAACCGCAGCCGTTAGATCAAGGTGTGATCTGGACCATTGATTCCACTCCATTTCGGAGTTTTGCGAATCGTGACTTGGAGAGGCAATAAACGTAACCACAGGAGTCCCGAAATGCCAAAACGCGAAACTGTGAAATACTTTATGCCTGTGGTCTCAGTCGGTCGTCACACCATCGAAGCACTGAAGAGAAGAGTACATGCAGACAAGCTCCTTTTCGGTGTTTTAGGGATTGCGACTTGGAAAGCCGAGAAACTTCACAACATGATTAACGAAAAGGAGAAATACGAAATCGCGAAAAGCACGTTATGAACAAGTGCTTGGTCATGGCCATGGTCATATAAAGGAAGGAGCTAGCGCAGAAGAGCTCTGCCTTGGAATTTCAGGGATCGCGTCTGAGAGTGTCGAGACACTGTATCATACGAATACTGAAATATCGAAAAGGTGATTTTTCGGTGTAACCAGCGGTCACCACCTGTGGTCATGTAGAGGAGGGAGATAGAGCATCCAAGCTCCTTTTCGAAGCTTGTGACATGGAGAGTCAAGATGTCTCATCGCAGAATCTCTGAATTGCGAAAGTGCGAAATGGGTAAATCACGACAATATCCTTCAAAGCTAATCCAACGGTGTAGGTGAATCTGAGCATAATTGGAGGGCTAATCTTTCTCCTCACAGTGTAACTACTAGAAACCATTGATGGTTTCTGCCAGAGGAGCTGAAGAGTCTCTGGGAATCTTCCAATGGGATGAAGATTGGTCATAAGGGAAATTGACAGCTGGAAGAGGGTTGGAGCCTGTAGCTGAAACAGAGAGGGTGAGCTTGATTGTAACAAAGAAGACGAAGAGTCTCAGCTGCCAGAGAGAAAAAGGAATCTTAGCATAACACCTAGTGATGATAGACACATGGGTTGAATTGCCAGAGGATCTGAAGAGTCCCCAGGATTCTACCAGTGAATGAAGACTATTCTTAGAGGGGATTGACAGATGGATGAGCGTTGCAGTCTATAACTGAAACAAAAGGCATAAGCTTGACTGTACCAGAGAAGACGAGGAGTCTCAACTGTTAGAGAGGCTGAGGAATCTCAGCAGAACACCTAGTGATGTTGGACGCGTGGTGGGAACCACCAGAGAATCTGAAGAGTTGCGATGATCAGGAAGAGAACTTAAGAGGTGGAGGATATCAACACGGTGTGAGGATGCAGAGGATTGTGTGCATTGTATGCACAAGGCGCACAAAATCTATAAGTACACGGTACAGAGAAGAGATGCGGTTGTTGTTACTGTTGGAGTTGCTCTGATTGTTGTTGTTGAAGGCGATTCATGTGTGAAGAAGGAGGAGAGTGCAACAGCTGAAATGCACAGAAAACAAAAGGTGCATTGAAGAGGAATGGCGCACAGAGCATAAAAGGCAGAAGAACAGACAATGCAAGTCATGTGTGCAGGAAGGCAGTGAGGCAGATAGAGCAACAAAATGTTGCAGAATAGTGACGAGACTGGTAAGCTATTGTTGATCATTATATCATTGTAATAAGTTTCAGTAATTCATATTGATAATCCAGGGTGGTAGGGAGGTTCTAGGGAGGACTGTTGTCCTCATAGGTTCAAGTGGGTTCTTGAACACAGGGAGTTGTAGCTTCCATCTGGTTGCAACCAGAGAAACCAGGGTGGCAGGGTGGTGCAAGGGAGAACTCTTGTTCTCTGTTATACAGGTTGGTGCATGTATGATGGGAAGTTGGTGCTTCCATCTAGTTGTTGCTGGAAACACTGAGGGAGTTGGTGCTTCCTTCTAGTTGGTGCTAGAGAAACCAGGGAGTTGGTGCTTCCTTCTAGTTGGTGCTAGAGAAACCAGGGAGTTGGTGCTTCCTTCTAGTTGGTTCTAGAGAAACCAACGAGTTGGTGCTTCCTTCTAGTGGGTGCTAGAGAAACCAGAGAGTTGGTGCTCTCAGCAAGTAGCAGCCTGCAAAACTGAGGTTGTAGCCTCATTATGAGTTGGTGCTCATATGTATGAGAATGTAAAGACTGTAACTATTACTTATCATATAAATAAAAAGAGGTTTTTACCCTATATGGGTTTCCTCGGGAAATATCTGTCTCTGTGTTTCTCATATATGTGACTGATGTTGAATGTGCCATTGTTTATTTCCCCACATTATTGTGATCATCATTGAGTGCCTTGTAAAGNTTGTTTAAGCTTGGTAACAACTAATTCACCCCCCCCTCTTAGTTGTCCAACAATTGATATCAGAGCCGGCCCCTTTCATGTAAGGGTAGATTCGAGAGCTTAAACATGTCAAGCCATGAAGGAAATTCAAC
The DNA here is from genome assembly GCA_032191745.1 of Picea mariana. Classification (NCBI taxonomy): domain Eukaryota; kingdom Viridiplantae; phylum Streptophyta; class Pinopsida; order Pinales; family Pinaceae; genus Picea; species Picea mariana. The sequence continues at coordinate 6,982 of JASDQU010440319.1, read as the reverse complement.
CAATAAGGCTCCTCTATTCAATGGAACAAACTTTGCCTTTTGGAAAGTTAGAATGAGAACCTACATAATGGCTTTAGGTGCAGATGTCTGGGATGTGGTATATATTGGTTATGTAAAGCCAGTTGTACTAGCTAATAAGGATGACAAGCTAGAATTTAGCTTCAATGCTAAGGCTATGAATGCTATCCTGAGTGGGCTTGCAGAAGTAGAATTCATAAAATTTATGCACCTAGGAACTGCCAAAGAAATGTGGGACAAGCTCATTAGCAGTTATGAAGGTAATGAGAAGGTAAAGGATGCCAAGCTTCAAACCTACAGAACATAGTTTGAACAACTGAAGATGAAGGAAGAGGAAACAATTGGAAAATACTTTCTGAGAGTAGAAGAAATGGTAAATGCAATGAAAGCACTTGGTGAAAAAAATGAGGAACCTTCTTTAGTTCATAAAATCTTGAGATCTCTCCCAGATAGATTCAATCCGAAGGTCTTTTCCATAGAAGAACTTAATGATCTAAAAACCTTGTCTTTTGATCAACTTCTAGGAACTTTGACTGCATATGAAATGAGGATAGTTACAGATAAAACCACCTCTAGAGAAGCATCATTTAAAGCATATAAGAATGAGGATTGTGAACTTGATGAAATTGAAGCAAAATTCGTGAGAATATTAAAGAAAGGATTAGGCAAGTACCAAGGTAAGCTGCCCTTCAAATGTTTCAATTGTGGTAAGATAGGTCATTTTGCAAATAAATGTCCACACGAGAAACATGATCAAAACTCTGAAGATGAAGAGAAGCACAAATCAAGAAGATTTGATAAGAAGAAAAGTTTGTGTGTAAACAATGATGACTCCTCAAAAGACATCGATAGTGATTCTTCATGTGAAGATAAAGTAAGTGACTTCATGCTTATGGCCAAAGAGGATTATGATATTGAAATCATAGGAAGTGATGAGAATGATGAAGAAGTTGTGGTTGATATGGAAGGAGAACTGATCAGTGCACTGGAAGAGATTGACAGACTAAGAATCAAGAACAGAAAACAAAAACAATTGCTGATACAGTTTGAGAAAGACAGTAAACAACCTAATGAAGACCTTGCCCTGCTAAAAGTGGAATTAGAAGAGGCAAGGAAAATCAAGGATATTCTGAAACATCAACTATCAGAAAAGAGGGCAAGATCTAAAGCCCTGGAAGAAGAAGTAGTAAAAACTAGGAAAGAGATGGAGAAGTTTCAAACCTTGTATCATCAGAATCTGTCAAGTATCAAAGCCTCAGAAGGATTAACCACCATTCTAAATCAACAAAGAAATCCAAAGCTGAAAATTGGTTTGGGGTTTGAAGAGGGATCAAGTAGTGGTCTGCCAAGAAACAAAGAACCCATCAAGTTTGTTAAATCTACAACCAATGACAACCTCAAACCTGCAAAAACAAAGGATGACAATTAGTTGCCCAGGACGAGAAAAGAAAAAGGTGCCAGGACTGAATCTGTAGAACAAAAAAATAATGTACTCCCTGCTCAAGGACATCATCAACATGGAAGAAATCGATTTGCTCAAAGAAGACAATCATTTTCCAGGTACAACGAATTTTTCTATGGATATTGTTTCTACTATTCTAACTTTGGTCACAAAGCTGTAAATTGTTCCTTAAGACTTAGACATAAGCAATTAAGATTTCAAAGGAATGAATATTTGCCTCAACAAAGAATGATACAGCCAAGTAACAAACCATCACACATTGTAAATTTCCAAACTAAGTCTAGAGACATACAACTAAGGAGGTCAAGAAATAATGAACAGTCAATGAGTAGACAATGCTACAACAACAACTTTGACCTATTCAACAATGAGATTGAATGCTATAACTATCATAACTTTGGCCACAAAGCTGCAAACTTCCATATGAATAATTACAAAGCAGACCCAAGGATAAAGTTCTTAGATAGAAAGGCCGGCACATGGAAAAGAAAAGATAGTGAAAAATGTGGTCAAGCACTTTCAACTCAAAAACAAAAGGCCTCTAGGAATATAGACAGTGGATGTTCCAAGAACATGACTAGAGACAAGGATAAGATACTGTCCATAAATAAAAGCAAAACAGGAAATGAGATCCTTGAAAATGATGAACTAGGTAAAATCAAGGATAGAGGGATGATGAGTTTGAGTAATGACAAAGGAGATGCCCAGTACGTTCTTATTGTGGATGGTCTGAAACATAATTTGCTCAGTACAAGTCAAAAATGTGACAGAGGTAGTGAAGAGGTGCTCATGTCCAAAGAATGTAAGGTAAATATAAACTCAGGACAAGTGGCGAATAAAAGTATAAAGAAAATTAATGATGTTGAAATTGAGTCCTCCCCTGCAAGTAAAGAAGAAGATTCAAATACAATAAAATCATGTTCAGTTAGCATTAACCCCATGGATGAAGTAGGAGAAGAACCATGTCATAAACAGGAAGCAGAAGTCTTGAAGGTTGAGAAGGCAGACACCCAAAGCAAGTCCTTAAACATCTCCATGACCCTGGATAATATCTTGGATAGTCAGAGATCACCAAATGACAAATTTGGTATTGGATATAACAAAGAAAAAATCAGCACTCCCAAGAAACCTGGAACAGGTCCATCATTTGTGGGAAAGAAAAGCAGGAATGAGAGTGGGTGTAGCAGTTTTCTCTTGTGATTGAAT
>JASDQU010440318.1:76914-107433 GCA_032191745.1 Picea mariana | reverse complement strand
GGATTCCTGAGGCAGTAGAGGATCTGCTATCATCTTGCCCATTTTTTATTGTTTATCATTCAAACACTTTTTGCCTTTCTCCTTCCCACCACCATTTAAATCCTTTGTATGATAGGGAGCTTAAATGTCATCATTGAGCATATTGTTTATGACTCCATAGTCCAATGGCCCATCATTGATCTGTAGTGATCTCCATTGTCTTTCCTTTCCTTAAAGTCTTGCTCACTCACCCACTCACACCCTTTTAATCCACAAACATTTTGATGGGTATTGGGCTTATCCTCTTGCAGTTGGAGGATGACTCTTAGTGCTAACAGGAACTACAAACATGTTTGGTGTTTATTAGGAGGATCATCAACTAGATATATAGTTGCATCCTTTTTTGCATGGCCGCATCAACGAAGCTATATAGTTGGCACAATTTTTAGTTTAACAAACTTATCTAGAGGAGGAGGTGGAGGAGGTGGATTAGGAGTTTCATCCTCACTTTCATCATTTGAAAAAGAGTATTGGTATAGTATATAGGAAATCAGATAAATATCAAACTTAAAATATCTTCTAATAATGACCTATGTAGTATTGGGTACAAGACGTCAATAACCTTTTGGATAACCAATAAAAATACAATTCTCACTTTTAGGTTGTAAGTCTTTCTTTTTATCATTTGGAATATGCACCCAAGCTTCACTATCAAACTCACAAAAGTGACTTACATCTAGTTTAATGTTACTCCATTCTTCTTCCACTATTATATTTTTTAAATCCTTAGTGAGAGTGTGATTTTGTATGTAATTGGCATAAATGATATATTTTTTCAAAAAAATGAGGTCTAAGTTTCTTAGATTGGAAAATGCAATTAGCCATTTTCATTAAGGAGAAATTATTTCTCTTAGCGACACCATTTTATTGTCATGTATATGGAACAGTTTGTTGCATATGAATTCCCTATTTTGTACAATAGGTATTAAATTTGGTGTTTACATATTTACCCCCATTATTTTTTTGGATTTTGTAGATTTGATGTCTAGATTCTGATTCTAGAAGGGCCTCAAAGGAAAAAAAAACATGTCAAAAACTTCACTCTTGAGATTTAATAGATAATCCCAAACATTTATGGAGAAATCAACAATTAAGGTTAAGAAATACTTGAACCCTAAAAATGAAGAATAAGGAAATGGATCACATTAGTCATTATGCATAAGATGTAAGGTAATCAATGCATGCTAAGAGGCACATATGTAAAAATTCTCTCGATGATGTTTGTTCATAACACACTGAAAAAAAAAACCATATTTTCATAAAATTAGAGGAATAACAATTATCATATTTTTGTTACTGTAACATCCCCACTATAATCCTCAGTTTAATCAATGTTTAATGTAGATATGATGTGTGGCTACAACCAAACGATGTATATGCAAATTATATTTCTAAATTTTAATAATAAAATGCGATGACAACTGCTAAGGGCACATGGATAGAGATGGGGGATTAATTAATCCACAATAGAGAGGAGGTTCTAAGAGAATGTCTAAGAGGGGTCCAAGGGGTAATTACCCATGTCTATTAACTTCACCCACATTTCTTAATTTTATTATGACTGTGTATTAAACTCTACTTTTTTATTGAGTGTCCCTAAAGATAATAATTGAATGCATGTAAGAGGGTGGGTGTGATAAGTCGCATCCCATAGTTACTGTTATCATGGAGGTTGATTACAATCATCTCGAGGAAGTGTGTGAACAAAAAGTAAGCCAAAGAGACGAAATTAGTATGTGGAGCTACAACAATTTTTACATATTCAGTTTTGGTGCATGAACAACAAATAGAGAGAAATAAAGAGAGCTTGAAGCTGGAACATCCATGGAGGGCACATTCTAGAGCATATTGGAGCATTTTTGGATCTATTTGAGTCGAATACTAAAGATCTAGGTTGTCAGACCTGAAGAGTGAAGTCATGTGTGATTTTCACTATAACAAAAAGTGTGTGTTGTTGTTGTTGTTGGTAGTTTTCCTCGTAGTGAGTTCCTTTGAGTTTCCCAACTGAGATATTACTGGTTTCTTGTGCCAAAAATACACTGATAGAAAAATAGGACTCCCAAGGTACTAAGATCAATGAATGGTTACATAACTTGGGTTGGATAGGTTGAGGGGAAGAGAGCTGGTAGAAAATTGAGATATTTGTAGGAGAATATTAGTGGGTTGTGGTATTTATGAGTTGTGAGCGAACAATGAGAGACGATCATCTTATGTGGATTGCTAGCCCTAACTCAGGGGTGACTTGATGTTGAGATTTGGAAAAACAAGTCTATATTTGGGTGGAATGTGGATCCTAAGCAGTTGGTTGCAAAAATGTTTCTAAAAGATAAGTGTTTTATCTTGTTTTTGTTTGCATTATGTGTTTAATTGTTGTGTTTTACTCTGAGTATGAGAAAAGATTTATTTGTTGATGTAATGGATTTTATTAGTTGTTTACATGTATGTTTTAGAATATTGTAGATCAATTTAATTAATGGTAACAAATAGTAGCTAAATATGGTTGTAATTTGTAGCTGAAAGCTCTTAGTGTTTCATGGAAACCTCGATAGGAGGCCTAGCTAAAGCATACACAAACAAAGATTATCAAGAAAAGGAAGAGAGATACAATATGAAGAATGAGAATCAATGTATATTATGATTTGTTCAATGAGTGAGTGATATTCACTCATATAGGAAATGATATCCTATAATTAGGAATGCATGCATAATAGTGATGGTATAAAATTAGAAAGTCTAAAATACAACTATTCAGTTAACTCCCATTGAACTAGTGTGCCAAAAATAGAATTTTATCCAACACCCCCCTGAACATCACTATGGAGTAAAAAATGAGTCCTAGATATTAGGCCATATTAGGTACTCATGTACAATGCAAATAATGAACACTGAATAAAATTGAGGAAAGAGGGAAAACCATGTGGGAAAAAATTATTTTGTGAAACTTTGATCATTTTGACCTTTACTTTGTCTTAAAGTTTTCCATTCCATCATTTATTTATGTAAATAACCCAATGGATAAAATTGCTTCCTTATCGCTGATATTAATTCCGACCATGAGGAAATAATATTACCACACTTACTTTTTTCCCAAATTTTTCTCTCCCACCATATGAGAGCGGTACGTTCCAGCTGAAGAGAGGCCAATTGAAATTTAACTTCATCTTCATCAATCTGTTGAACATGGAAATATACTTCAACCTGTCAGATCCAATTATCTAGCTTTTCAGGATTAACATCTCCATTAAACATAGGTAAAGAAAAATTTACATCAAGATTTAATAACGGTTTCTTAAAAGACAATTTATGGCTAAAATGATGAGAATTATGAGAATGCTTAGATGAACAAGAGTTATAACCTGATGGTGAATATGGAGACTCAGGAGGGTCTCCTCTAGCCCCTTGATTCATTGAAGCATTATCATCTTCTTGTGCTTCCATTTTCTTCTCTTTCTTCTTCATCCTCTTCTCGTAGTCTCCATACATTCACTCGACTATTTCTGACATGCGATAAAATACCATATGGAATTTTTTCTCCTTTTCATCATGCTTGTCCTCTTCGACCATTTTCTTTCTTCGGGATGGACGACCAACTTCAGGATTTAAAGTATTAAGAGTTCCTTCAAACTACTTATGCTTTCCCTAGTAAGCATTAACACTCAACAATTCAAGTCAAATATGACTGATTTGATATAGACATGATTTGAGATCTTTTCATCGATGTGACTTATAAAGAATTGTATTAAATGAGCATAAATTAAAGTGCACCATAAAGAATGAAAAGCTCAATAATGAAGAGACATAAGCATCAAATTTGAACACAAAAACTTGATAATGGAGTTCGTCCTTGGTGGAATACATCTCTGGGTCCTGCTCTCAAATGGCTGGGCCCTTTTATTAACTCAGCAAAAGAATTTGGAAAAATGCATAAGTATACCTCATTCTGGAGTTAAGTTGAAGAAGCTTTGCTCATATCAGAAAACAAGCAACACCACTGAATTCGTGGCATCGAATTCCCCAAAACAGTTGTCTCCATGCTTCAATACGAGTTTGGCACTTCGAGGCCCCTGGGGAATTTCACCTCAGTTTTTGTGGTTGCACCTGCAATTAATTCATGGGAAAAGTTATCAAAATTCGTGCCTTGCCCATACAGTCGTGCCCTGGTCTGACCCCCCAAACTCTGCAAACTTGGCTTCTTAAGGAAAAATGGAGGGTAGATGTACCAACATACTCGTTAGGCTAGTTGGTTGGAAGAGTTATATTAAAATCATAGTGGTTGGGGGAGGTCTCGAGGTCAAGCCCGTGGGCCTCCCTTTTTTGGCACTTTGTTACAACAACACACACACACACACATATAGTGTTAACCGCAACCAATTTTGGAGTCCCGTTTAGATTTGTCAGAGTTGTATTATAATGGAGGTTGACCACTAGATTTGACGGGACCTACGCCAGATTTGGTGGGCCGCCCTTTTTTATTTTTGAAATTTCAGTTATGTGCCCTCATTGGGCATTTTCCCACTTCCATGTGGCATCCCATGATTGGGCCACGTGGCAGCCAAACATTGGCCCACGTCATTCACTTGTACAGGCATCCTGCCATGTTAGCCTTCAACATATGGTACATATGCCATGTGTCTGCCATGTCCCGTATGGCCTGCCACATGGTTGTATGGACTACCACATGGCACTTCCTCATTGGTCCACATGTTGACCTGAAAATGTCAAAAATGAGTGACATGTGGCAAATTTTGGTGATACCACCTCACCATTCTCACATCGTCATGACACGTTTTGTCCTCTACGTGTGCCATGTACATTGTACGAATGCTGACATCATTCATACTGATTGGGCTAGTTTTACCAAAACTTTGACCATGAATATCTTTTGATCCGTAACTCCATTTGACGAGATGTTTATGGCGTTGGAAAGATTGCAACACGCTATTCACGATGATGCCAGTTTCACTGAGTTTTGAGAACTTTGAATTTTTTCCCCTTTCTCTGTCTACAAAGGCCATTCTAAGCTTCCTGAGTTGCTCTTGTGAATTCTGAGTTATCCTTAGCCCTCTCTGGATCCTTTTTGGATCAACATTCTAGATGTCTAAAATATTATTTAAATTATTTTAGATCTAGTCTCTCTATAACTTTATCCAAAGGATAATATCCTCATTGGAACTGTTATCACATATAGTTGTCAAGGGCAACAGGTTGTCCATTTTTAGAGTCTGCATGGGAAGCGTCAAAGGAAGTGCTCAAAATGGTCTATTTTCTGGTTCGAAGTAGGCAGGTCCAATCTTTCAGTGGCGAAGATTCCAGGAGTAGTTCATATTAACAACTCACAGGCGTTCAGAAGTCCAAAATTGCACACAGTATAGCACCAGAGAAAAAGGCCCGAAGTCCCAAAGTGATGAAGTAATTCGCAGTCATCTGATTCAAGTGGACACGCATCATCAAATCCTTAACTCCGGATGTTTTTCTTCGAGGGAAAAGTAAGTTCAAGTTTTGATTTTCCCGGAGCCTAGAGACTCGAAGGATATTGCAGTTGTTGATCAACAAGGGCCACGCAACGTTATATCCTTAGCTCCAGAATATTTTCCAGGGGGAAAATGAAGTTTGAGATTTGTTTTTCCCGGAGTCTGGAGACCCGAAGAGATCCCAGTCGTCGATCTCATGGGGTGCTACACATCATCATATCTTTAGCTCCAGATAAAATCAGTAGTAGGTAGAGGAGGTTTGATGTTTGAAAAGTCTGAAGCCTGAGTCACGAAGCAAGTCTCGGCCGTCGATTCAAAAAGGGAAGATCTGATCCATTGATCTGAAGAGGGAATATTTGAGCCGCTGATCGTACATCCTCGTCCAATATCATGAGATCAACCACCACGGTCCATTGCAGGAACGCAACATACTTCAGCGATAATTTTCTTGAGCGATCCTGCAATTGAAACTATGGTAAATTCAACCTTTTTACCTTTCTAAGTGATCTGATAAACTGAGAGAATATTCACAGAAATATTTGGAACATGTAAAACATTCTCAAAACTTCCATTATGGATTTCCACTCTCCCTTCTCCGGCTACTGCTATCGGAGTATCATCCCCCATGAGAATAGGGGGTCTTGAGCATGGAATCAAAGAAGTAAAAAATTCCTCTTTAGCTGCCATATGATGTGATGCACCAGAATCTACAATCCATGAATCAAATGAGGAATTAATTATAACTAGTGCATGATGATTACCTTTCTTAGGTGCATGGTCTTCTTCCTTCTACTTCTTGACTCCCTCTGGAATGAAGTTTCCAAGGTTGTTTTGTTGANGTACTACTTTCCCTTCCTCTTCTTATTGGAATCTAAAAATTCTTTGGAACTTGAAGAATCGTTAAAGGGTTTGGAATATCCCTCCTTCTCGTTCTATTTCTCCTTCTCGTTTTGTTTGGATGATCATTTTCCATCATGCATGGTGATTTCATGTGCTTTGGGATCCTTCATGAGGCCCATATGTATGAATTTATTTTTCTATTGTGTGAGAGACTCAATAAACTGAGCCATCGTAGGCATTTTCCAATTTGTTCCAAAAAGACATCTGCCATAATGGAAATTGGAGACATATACAACATATTTTGATCCTATCTTGTCCAATATTGTTAGAATAAGTTGTTTCTCTTGTGTAGACTTTTCAATACCACATTCACCCAAGCTCAATATCAAAGACTTAAATTTATCAAAACTCTACCTCATGCATATTCAACTCTACCTCAAGCATATGACCTCACATCTCATCCTTCTTTCAAAAGAGTCCTTCCAAGAAGGTCCATATCTCATTTGCAGTATTGCATGCGACAACATGAAACCATAAATTAGTGGAGATTAACTCAAGAAGTAGTCATGTGGCCTCATCCTTACGGTTGACCCATCTGGTCTTCTCAAGTGCTGATGTAGGTTCTGTTTCTATCGCCATCGCCAAATTATACAGTCCTTTTATTTTCATTTGGAATGATGCCTTCGAATTCCATTCAAAATAGTTGTATGGTGTGAATATTATAACCAGACTTAATTGAAGAAGTTGCATCGTCTCCATCCCTGCTATTGATTCTTAAAATATCCTGAAAACCCAAATCGTGGATTCTGAGATATGACAGACGGTTCTATGACAACTATAGATATGATAAAACAACTATATCTCCTACAATATGATGTGGGTTTTGGATATTTTTGGTGAGCATAAGCATCCCTATGTTATATGTCTTTGGTCAAAATTTCAGCCTGATACAGATCATTGATTTCGAGATATGGCTATTTTATTGTAGAAAACCAATTTTCTGGAGGACAGCTGAATCGTCACACCATAAAGAAGGATACAGTGCGACGATGTTGAATCGTTGCACCCTAGAGAAGGATAAAGTGAGACGATTGTGAAAAATTGAATCTTTACACCTCGAGTTAAGAGTGTAGTGCGACGATGTCACACCCTAAACTATGTATAGGTAGCCTATTCCTATTCCTATCGACATTGTACTTGCCTACTCATGTGCGACGATTGTTGACGGTCGATTTATTGATGGTTGGGTCGGTCGGTTTAGGGATTTTTTACAACTGGTTTCTAAGAGAAATGACCAATGACCAATGGGTCGATGGTCAAGCATCGAACAAATTGGTGAGGAGTTTCATTCACCAATGAAAATAACCAACGATCAATGGTTAGGTTGGTTGGTTTAGCATTGTGTTGTGAATCAGTTTTCAAGGGAATGGGCGGATGGTCGACGGTCAAGTTAGAAGTTTGGGAAAAATGTTGCACGTGTCCAAAGGAAGGTGTCAATATTTGATCATCGATGGAGCTCATATTAATGAATCAAACTTCACCTGACTTGATATCAATGGCTCATATTTAAAGGGATGTTATAGTAATAAAATAGTCGGTTTTATACAAAATATTTTGAATTTTTCATATTTTTGAAGGTCATTGACTCGTGGGGTGATTTTGAGGCCTTAAACAACATTTTTATCCAATCAAAAACCATGAGAAGAAAGTGTACCAAGGTAAATTGCGTTTCTACAACTCAAATAAAAGAACTCGGAGAGAGCTATTTAATGAGCTATCTCGGGTGAAAAACAAAACTTGTATGAGAAAGATACAACCAAAACAGTAAGGGTAAAAGTTTGGCACAAATTTACTTCTAGAGTGTATAACTCCTTTCTCAGAAGTCTATTTGGGACACAAGAGTAGTCTATGGAAATCCTATGATCCATATAAGACAACCATGGAGCTAGATTTATAATCTGAGTAGGTGAAAATGTGCAGGAAGAGAAATAAGACATCGTAGCATAAAAGGATAAATTGGGTAAAACAACCTAAACTTTGTTGGACCATAAATTTAAGCTCGGATCTCAGATTTGATAAAATGAATAGTAGCTATAAATTTTTTGAGGAGTAGAATACATTGGTCAACCTATTATTTCGAATTGGGTACTAAAATTTCCCATAAATTGATAAAAGAGATTTATGTAGTGGTAAAAGAGTGAAAATTGCAACTTGTAAATGTTGTAACATTTTGCTCAAAACTCAGATTGAGGCATGAATACAACTGTTGGAAAGAGTTTTAGAGAGGAATTCATATAAGGAATCATATTTTGATTTAGTGCATTGTTTCCTTCATAAATTGGGATAAAGAATAACCTATATTAGAATTGATGAAAGGTTTTCTACTATGCATGTTCTAACAATAATTATTACATTCCCATTTCTTGCAGAATTAGAGGTATAGGAAAGACACTTTGGTTATTATATGATGACTGAATTTATGGAAGATTCTCAAGGATATTATAGCCACAAGGAGGAGATTAGAGATATTCATGTTAGCATGGTGAGTGCTGAGAAAGAGTCAAATGGAAGAAGAGGCAAGTAGGAGCTTGTAATTATGAGAATCATGCATAGAGAAGTCCATAGGTATAAGGCATATAATGAAAGGATTATGAAGGATCATGAAGAGATACTTCAGAGTTTGAATATGTTGCATAAATAGGTTAACAAGGACTCTGGAACCAAGAAAGAAAATAATGCTAGACAAGGGACAACATCTAGATCCCATAGAAAAAGGGATGATCATGGGAATGATGGGAAATCAAGAAGCATGAGTAGGCATTGTTGGCACAAGGGCAGACCCAGGGTTCAACTCCTAGAGAGCACCAACAATCCCTAACTATTGGCCCTTTCGGCAACACCTGCAAAGAAGATGCAGTCTCACCCGAAGCAGTTATGAGGGGGTTGCAGGAGAGAGATGTCTACAACCAAAGGGAATATCAAGTGGATCTAATACAACAAAAACACAATAATCATATATCAAGTACCCTCTTAGATCTACTCTACATAGCTATCTATCAAATCTAACACAGTACTGCAGTAGCAGTATATCAAATGAAAAAGAACAGAGCATCAATCACACACAACACAAGATATATGTGGTTCACCCTCTCTCTAGGGCTACGTACACAAAATTGTTCTTTATAATATATTAAGATGAAACATACATTTCTTGTCTACGCTCTTAGCTAGAAGATCTTCCTTCTTCTCCTCTTTGTCTCTGCCCTTCCTATGCACCCAGCTCCAAGATTGATCTTCGCACCCAGCTGAAGATATTACAATACCAGAAGGCTCTCACACTTAGCACTTCTCTCTCACACAAAAATAATCACTCGCATCAATAACGAAAGTAGAACGAACCCCCTTTACTCATCTAGGTTCTTATTTATACATTACAATAGTTGAATGACATCCTTAGGCCGAAATATAGGTGTCAAAACCCTAGGTGTCTAAAGCCCTAAGTCAACTTGACCCACGTTTTCAGGGCTTCGCCAGCCTGTCTTTCCTTCCTTCTCGCGTGGTGCATNTGGATTTTTTCTCTTGCTGAGTTGTCCATGATCCTTCTTCCTTGTTGATATGTCATCCTTGATCTCCTCATCTAATGAATTTCTTTCTTTTACTTCGCTCCTTCTTTTCTTCTCTTTTGCTCACTTCGACCCAGTAACAGTCACTATGTCTTTTGCGCAGTTCTCATTTCACCTTTTCTTCCTTGATTTCCTCTTGCTTCCATCCCCAAGGGTCAACAGGCCCACAACACTCACCTGTGACTTGTCTCAAGGAACTTCATATCTGATCCTTCTATTTTACTTTAGATTCAGACTATGCAGTGCAGCCTTTTCCTTCTACTCGATGCCTCCCTTCCTTTATTGTGCAAACTGTCTTTTCTGTGTTTGGTACCCAGTTTCAAATGCACCTGGTACCTAGACCCTTAGACTCATGCTTTACCGAGAGCTACGAGGCAACTGGTTGTCACAATATAACTTCAGTCGGCTCCCGTTCACCAAACCTTCCTTCCATTATCCATTCAAAGTCTTCAACTACACAGATCCTCCTTTTGTAACGTAGGCAACCTCATATGGCCCAAGCCAATGCATTCTGAGCTTCCCAGGATGTTTGATGAACTTAATGCCATATACCAGTACTAGATCGCCTTGTTTAAATGCCTTCTTCTTGATGTTTCTGTCGTGGTAGGACTTCTCTCTTGCCTTCTTTACCTACTGATGGAATCCTGCAATGAATTTGTCTTCTTCTAGTTCGACCAACTGTGCAAGCCTTTCTCAAACAATGCTAGTGTCATCCATATCTGTAAAGGAAGAAATTCTTAAGCTTGGTACCAAATATTCCATTGGGACAATGGATTCAAGACTATACACCAATTGAAAGTGGGTCTGCATTGTTAGCTTCTTGCAAGTGGTTCTATAGGCCCATAATATTGTTGTTACTCTTAAATCCCAGTCATCTCTATTAGCACTAAAAATCTTTATTAGCGTTGTATCCAAGTTTTGTTGAATGCTTCAATTGTCGCATTTGCTTGTGGATGGTAAGGTGTTCTCTTCTGATGATGAACTGTAAATTCCTCGGTCAAGGATTCAATGGTTTTATTTATGAAATGTGTGCCTTGATCACTCATAAGGATCTTTGGGCATCCAAACCTGGTTATGATGTCATCAAATATGAAGCGTGCAACTGTAGTTGCACTACATTCCTTAAATGCTCTTGCTTTGGCCCATCTGGTCAAGTATTATGTCGCAGTGATTATGTACCTTGCTCTTGTGCGCTTTCCTGGTGGGTTTATAGGTCCCACGAAGTCAATGGCCCATTTCTCAAATGCTTGTAGGGTCAGTTGTGGTGTTAATGATATTTCATCTCTTCTGGAAGGTTTCCCAACTCTTTGGCATACATCGCAGGCACTGTAATAGTCTTTATCATCTCTATGTAAGGTAGGCCACCAAAAGCCAGCTCTAAGAACCTTCTGCGTAGTGGATTTCCTTGTGTAGTGTCCTCCTGCAATGCCTTCAAGAGCTTCTATGAGGATCAATGGTCGCTCTGCCTCCATAACACACCTTCTCAATATCTCATTAGGTCCCATTTTGTATAGTTGTCCAGCTACAACTGAAAAGTATGTAGCGCGCACTACTAGTTGTTTCTTTTGGGGAATTGTATACTCACTAGTTGCCATTCCTGTTGATAGGAACTGGACTAACTCTACAAAGTGGTCATCAATATTTTTAATGGCCAGTAACTGTGTATCTGACAGTGCGTTCTCCAAACTAGTCGACTCTTCTCTGTGTTCCAACCTCAACAAGTGGTTAGGACCTTTGTTCATTATTCCTTGATTAACTACGATCTCAAAGTCATATTCCTGAAATAGAAGAATCTGTATGCATATTCTCCTCCCCGACACTAGCTTTTTGACTAGATATTTCAGCACAGAGTGATCAATAAACATTTTAAAGTGTCCTCCCAACAAGTAGTGGCGAAATTTCTACAGCACATACACCATGGCTAACCCTTCTCTTTCAGTGGTGGTGTAGTTGATCTCTATTGTTGATAGATTCCTACTAGAAAATACTAATGGGTGGTCGACGTCTCCTGTTCCTGGTTGTGCTAACACAACTCCTAATGCAATATAAGATGCATCGATATGCACATGGAACTTTTTACTCCAATCTCGAAAAACTAGAATAGGCGTGGTAACCATTTTTTTTTCCATTGTGTCGAAGTTCTGTTGGAATTCTTATGTCCAGTGAAATTGACGGTATTTGTTCAAACGATTCTCCATAGGTGCTGTAATATGGGCATATCCTTTAATGAACTTCTTGTAATATCCCGTATGTCCCAGTGCAGTGTGCAACTGTATGACTGAAGTAGGAAGTGGCAGATCAACTATAATGGAAATTTTAGATGGGTTTACCAGCAATCCTTGCTTGCATACAAGATGACCTAACAACACTCCAAATGGTGAGAAGAAGATGCACTTCTTCATATTCAAGGAAATTTGACACAGCCTACATTTGTCCAACATTAGCCTTAAACATTTAATATGATTTTGCAATAAACTAAAAACATTCCAATAATCAAAATATGCTTCTAGAACTTTATGTAGGAACTCTTTGTATGCTTCGACTACCACCCTCGAAAAGATGGTTGGGTCATTCTTCAATCCAAATGGAATTACTATATATTGGTAGGATCCCCATTCTGTGGCAAAGGTAGTCTTATGCCAATCTTCCTTGGCAATCTGGATCTGATGGTATCCTGAAAATCCATCTGTAAAATAATATACTTCCTAACCTCCTACATTATCTAACACTTCGTTAGTAAATGGTGTAGGGAAGGGGTCATGAAAATAGGCATCATCCAACTTCCTAAGGTCTACGCAAATTATTATCTCTCATGTCTTCTTGTCTTGTACCACCATAGGGCTAATCAACTCTGACTCTTCAATAGGTTCTATAATTCTTGCTTCTAGCATTCTGTCGAGCTCAATCTTCACTTTCTCCTTATATTTAGGGTTTAGTCTGTAGGGTCTCTACTTGACTGGTCTTGCATCTAGTTTTAAAGGGATCCTCATTTCTCCCATAGGCCCTTTAATGCCCTTCATATCAGTGAACTTGGTCGGAAACAAGTCCTGATATTCATGCAGTAACTCGATGATCTTGTCATAGTGGAAACATCCCAATAATATCCAACATTTGCAAGATTCAGTGTTTTCTCTGTTCCAATATTGACTTTCTTGATATTGATCGGTTGTCCAAAAGATCGTATCTCAACTCCTGGTCCTTCCACATCTCTCTGGCCTTTTGTCTCTGTGATGTTCACCTTCCTCGGGTCATCGTCTTCATCAGCGTTGATGTTTTAACAACCTTGCAATTTATGGAGAGGCGTAGTCCATTCATCCTCTTATTGCTCCAAAGGGAGGCTAGGTGCCTCCTAAAATAATTTATGTCTTACAGACTGTAATTCTTGATCTACTGTAGGATATTGGCTTTTGAATAAAAAGGTGGTGACAAAGTTCTGAGTCATACCTTCCCACTCTGCAGTGATGAGGCGCAACTCTGCTTGAAGGTACCAGTTGATAAGGATAGTGTCCAACGTGTTTATGAACTTATGCACCCACTGCACTTAAGGAGTGTTGCTCCAGGCCTCTTTGCAGCTTCGTACATGGTCCTTTGGCCAACTTTGACCTATGTACCTTACTTCACATCCTTGTGCTTGTGCTGAGAACCGTGTTGTCATCAAAGTACAACATTGTACCCAGTCTGTAATGTTGTTTTTATGTGTCCCCCACCATCTTGTTGGTGTTTCTTTCAAGGCCTCATCCATTGCCAACAATCTATGTTGTGTTGGTACACTTGCTTCGGATTTCGACAAGAAGATTTCTAAAGGATCCATACCATCAAAGGTGGGTAAGTTACTTATTGTTGTGCCAATCCAGTCAACTTCTCTGGTTAATCTAGTGCATATCCTTGTAGATACTTCGTACATTTTGTTCTACCAGTTCTCCAGTGCTTCTTCTGAATCTGATGAACATGTCTTGTCACTTCGCCAAGTTAGGTTTCCATCGGCCGTAGGATTAATGTAATACTACTATCTAGTTGTTAGCTTGTATATGTTTTCTAGTTTGTATGCGTGGTTTTATTCTCTCATGGGTTCAGTGTATCACGGACCTTCATCGAGATCTAACAGTGATATGACCCTAAGGCCATCTCCTTCAAACGTCATTCATATTTTCTTTAAATTGACCACAGTGGAATTATTGAAATCCCAATCAATTCCTAACAACGTAGGATAAGAAAATATATCATCAACTATATCAATTACCTCAAAGTATGCAAACATCCTTACTCCGTCGATGTCCACAGGGACATGCTCCAATCTACCAAAGGGGTTTACTGCCTGCCGATTAGCCATCCTAAGCTTGATAGGGGAATAAATCAACTTAGGTTTTCCCATCAGTGCCCAGGTTTGATTCGTCATGACATTGACCTCCAACCCTAAGTCGAGGACCACATAGTCTATATCATATTCTCCAATCTGAGCATTCAGGTGTAGTTCCTTGTTTGACCTTCTCTTTTTGGATAGTTATTGTACTCCTTTATTCAGTAAAGGATATACCCTTCCTATCTCATACTATTTGACCAAATTTTGCAGTTCTTGTATATCTTTCTCGTCTTTAATCATCTCTATAAATGTATACAAGAAACTGACAAGTTTACTAGACTCTTTTCCATCTCCAGGAAAAGCAGACTGATAAAATGCTAGAGGCATTCCACATTCTCTGAATTCTCGTCGTGTCTTTGATGAAGAACCTTGGTCTCCCCTAAATTCTCTTCTTGCCTCCTCAAACATTTGTTTTTCTTTCTATGCATCAAAATTCTGTGTCTTCTCTACATCTTTTCTGATTCCTGATTCTTTTGTAGTCTTTCATTGGTTCATTCTATATTCTCCTATAAAAACGCTTCCTTGAGTGATAACAACGACTCTAGGTTCTTCTCCATGAGTTTTGACTTTGATCAATTGTATCTACGGGTTTTGCTGAGGTCCTCGTTTCTCTTGAAGTTTAGCCAGCAATGCTGGACATTCCTCGATGACATGCTTGAAAGAGTTGCAATAGCTGCAAGTGATACAAGGGTTATGACAGTCCCTTGCCAAGTGTCCAGGCTGTGCATAGTTATAACAAATTATTTGTCCTCGACCTCGACCCATACCTTCTCCTCTTCCTCAGAATCCACCACGAGGGTTGAAGTTTCCTCTCCCAGGGGAGTTATATTGCATAATGTTTCCTTCTTGTTGTAATTCGTCTTGAATCTTGTATATATCCCTTGACCTTTCATGCATGAGATCGTAAGCCCTATAATCCCTATCATCATGTCCCACAGACTTACAGAATGTGAAATACAAATTTGTGGGTGTCTGAACATAGTTTTGCATGTAGGATCACTCATCAGGGAAATGTCTATTTTTACATACCTCACACCAGGTTAGGGTAACTTGTTTCAAGGGGCTTGGAGCTCCAGAGGCCAAGTATTCATGGAATAGGGGACAATGTTCCTTGTCATGGCCTTCTGACTTGCATTTCACACACAAGATGTCTTCTCTTTTATATTTTCCGTTGTCTTTCTTCATATCTTCGACCTATAGAGACAAAATAGTTAGCTGACACAAGATTTGACTCATACCTGACCTGGATTCTCCCATAGGGGTTGATTCTAGCTTCATGGCGATCTCCAGTGCCTCAGCCTTTGAGGTGATATTCTGTTGCATCAGAGGAACTTTGACGTGTGGTAAGAGGGAAACAATGAACCATTCCTTGTTTTTCTCATCTAGGATTTGAAAACTCAGATGGCCTATCAAGGTCTTGAATCTCTAATTGAAATCCCATACCGGTTTAGCTATTCTCTACTTGATTTCTTTCAGTTCTATAATGCATTACAATTCTAACTTAGGTTTCTTGAATTCCAAAATTATCGAAGTCTTAATGGAATTCAAAGGTTTAGGCGTAGCTCCTTGGACAAATTTCATATACCAGCTCAATGCGTGATCTCTTAGGGTAGTACTGAACTGATCTCGTTTGACAGCTTCATCAGTGATATTCTTAATGCTCCACACAGCCTTGTAGAGAAACCAGTGTTGTTCAGGGTCTTCAGATCCATCTCCTCTAAAGGTGGGTAACCTCATCCTATCTTCCATATATATCCCTAGGTTTCTAGACTGAGTATGTGGTGGACTACTAGTGACAGTGCTCTAAGCGCTCTGATGACTCTGATTACTCTGATTGCTTAATGTTGTTGAAACAACAATAGGACTAATAATACTTACTTCGACAGTCCGCATAGTTCCTGAACATTCTGGTTCTTCTTGGTGAGGCTCTGCAACTTTCCCTTCCTCTTAATTCTCCTCATCTTTCAGATCTGCCTCTTCCCCACTATAGAAACCCTCGTCCCCGTAGTTTTTCTTAAACAGGTTAACGAGAGGAAATTCTCTAAACACTCTCCCACTGCGTGTATGTCCAACTTCTGTGTCTCTATCGCTGTCTGAATTCTTGAACATTAACCTTTTCGGATCCATCTAGCTACTGTATCTTCAAGATGTTATTCTCATGCAAGAGAATCTTGATCCTCAGCTTTAGAAAATGTAAAACGTTTCCTCTAGGTCACTTGAAGAAATATCTCTCGGCTTGGCTATATGACTCTACTCTGTCAACAACAATCTCAGTGATATATCCTCCAATGGTACTATCAAACTAGTGATCTACTACTCTTGACATGGCGTTATCAAATCTCTTGACCTTATTGATCAGTGCCAACGTCCAAACCACATGTGGCCTAGATTTGATCTCAAATTGGGCATCTGCTAACCTAGCTAGCCACTCATATAGCTCCTAATGGATTCCTCCAAAGAAAATTTCATGTATATCAGTAAAGATATATCTCTCCAACCAATCCTCTATACTAAGATTAGGTTTCTTGTTCTGGGCTTCAGCGAAGTCCTTTTCTCGGTCTTCTATCCACTTCTAAATCTATATATTTGATGGAAACCACCTTGACATTCTCTCAATAAGATTCTGGTCCCGGAAACAAAACCATTTATTGGCATAGGGGTAGACCCATGGTTCATCTCCTAGAGCACACCAACAAGCCCTAACTACTGTCTCTTTCGGCAACACCTGCTAAGCAGATGCAGTCTCACCCATATCAGTTATGGGGGGGTTGCAGGACAAAGATGTCTACAACCAAAGGGAATATCAAGTGGATCTAATATAACAATAACACAACAATCATATATCAAGTACCCTCTTAGATCTACTTCGCACAACTATCTATCATATCTAACACAGTAATCCAATAATAGTATATCAAATGACAAAGAACAGATCATCAATCACACATGACACAAGATATACATGGTTCACCCTCTCTCTAGGTCTACGTCCACAAAATTGTGCTTTATAATATATTAAGTTGAAGCATACAATTCTTGTATGCGCTCTTAGCTAGCAGATCTTCCTTCTTCTCCTATATGTCTCTCTCCTTCCTATGCACCCAGCTGCAGGACTGATCTCCGCACCCAGCTGAATATATTACAATACCATAATGCTCTCACAGTTAGCACTTCTCTCTCACACAACAATAATCACTTGCGTCAATAACAAAACTAGAACGAACACCCTTTCCTCATCTAGTTTCTTATTTATACATTACAATAGCTCACCAACATCCTTAGGCCGAAACCTAGGTGTCAAAACCCTAGATACCAAAACCCTAGGTGTCTAAAACCCTAGGTCAACTTGACCCACATTTTTAGGGCTTCACTAGCCTTTCTTTCCTTCCTTCTCGTGCAGTGCTCCAAAGCATCCAACGGTGGCTTTTTCCGCTTGCTAAGTTGTGCACGATCCTTCTTCCTTGCTGATATGTCATCCTCGATCTCCTTGTCCAACAAATTTCTTTCTCTTACTTCGCTTCTTCTTTTCTTCTCTTTTTCTCACTTTGACCTAGTAACAGTCACTGTGTCTTCTACGCAGTTCACATTTCTCCTTTTCTTCCTTGATTTTAGCTTGCTTCCGTACCCAAGGGCCAATAGGCACCATCATTCTCCAAATCAAACAACCAGAATAACTCATGTAAGTTCAAGGGTAGGGAGAAGCCCAAGTGTATCTGCTATTAGAAGGAAAAGGTGAAGGCCTGAGGTAGGCATGTTGCAAGGTGAACTCAGGAAAATCAAGCCACCAACTTTCAATGGTGAGTAGAGGAAAGGGGAATAGGTTGAGGCTTGGTTGTTGTAAATGAATAAATATTTCCAACTACATGATTACCCCTCAAGGGTAGAAGCTATAATTGCAACCTACCACTTGCAAAGAAAGGAATCCATGTGGTAATATCAGCTTAAGAAAGCCAAACACTTTGATGAGAAGATGATCTCTGGAGGCAATTTAAAGGATATTTCAAAGAGAAATATTTTTCGGAGCATTACTATGAAAGAAATATGAAAGAGTTCTTTGAATTCAAGTTGGAAAGCATGACAATGGATGAATATGAGAAGAGGTTCTTTGAATTCTTGAAGTATGTTGACTTCATAAAGAATGACAAATTCAAAATCCAAAGGTTTATAAGTGGGTTAGCCTCTTTCTATAGTGATAAGATACAATATGATAACCCAAAAAAATTGGACAAATCCATAAGGAGAGAAAACCTTCTTTATGAGAAAAGCAGAGGAAGGCCATTTTTCGAGAAAGATTGGAATGAAAATATGAAAGGTAAAAATGATCAAATGAGGAAAGGTTTTAAGTCACCCCTTTTCAATAACAACCCCCAATAAAATCAACAAGTTCATTCAACCCAAAATTAGCACAAGACTACAGATTCATTTGGGAAAAGGCCAAGGTAGCAACATGTACAATGTTGGGTATGTGAGGGAAATCACTTATATAGGGACTTCCCTCATAAAGGAGAAAGAATGAGGACTATCCAAAACACTCATGAGGTTGAAAATAGTGGAAGACATGGGAGAAAACATGCCAAGGATTTATGCAGCCTTGGACAACAAGCAAGAAGAATATCAATCCCCCATGTTTGAAGTGGAGGGTAAGATTGGTAACTATCCCATAACAATTTTAATTGATTATGGAGCTAGCCATATTTGCATAAACTCTAACATAATTGAAAGATTTCACTTGCAAAGGAGTAAGCATAAGAAATCTTGGTTAGTTCAATTATCCACATGGGCTAAGAGGAAAATGAATGAGTTGGTTAAAGATTTTTCGATAGATATGAATGGACTCAACACAAAGGTAGATGTAAACATCATTCCATTATGTTCATATGATTTTTTA
Source organism: Picea mariana (assembly GCA_032191745.1). Taxonomy (NCBI): domain Eukaryota; kingdom Viridiplantae; phylum Streptophyta; class Pinopsida; order Pinales; family Pinaceae; genus Picea; species Picea mariana. Next base: position 88,212 of record JASDQU010440318.1, on the reverse strand, counting down.
ATTGGCATGGATTGTTTGGAAAAACGCCATGTTGTTCTAGATTTTTATAACAAAACAATCACATGTCTTGATTAAGAATGGAATCAAGGAAAGGTTCAAGGCATTCAAATAGTTGTAGTCGTTAGAGAAATTTCAGATATGTAGTTGAAAAAGAGCTTTAGAAAGGGATTTCATATTTTTGCAGCTTATATGGAAGAGGCAAAAAGAGAAAGTGGAAACCATTGAATACCATCTAGTCTTGAAGGATTTTGAATATGTTTTTAGAGAAATTAAAACATTTCCACCAAAGAAAGACATTGATTTCTCTATTGATTTGGTTCCAGGAGTTTCCCTAGCGTCCAAGACACCATACAAAATGGGCACACCAAAATTGAAGGAGTTGCAAATGCAACTTGAATAACTTTTGAAGAATGGGTATATACACCCAAGTGTGTCACCTTAGGGAGTCTCGATTATTTTTTTGAAGAAGAAATATGGAACCTTAATTCTATGTATTGATTTTAGACATTTGAATAAAGTCACCATAAAGAACAAATATCCTTTGCCAAGTATTGATGATCTATTTGATTAGCTGAAAGGTGAAAGAATATTTTCCAAGATGGACTTGAGATCGGGTTATCATCAAGAGGATAAAGGAATAAGACATTAGCAATACAACGTTAAGAACAAGATATGGGAATTATGAGTTCACGGTAGTACGATTTGGACTATCGTATTCCCTATCTATTTTTATATGCCTAATGAATGGAGTGTTCAGGGAGTACCTGGACAAGTTTGTAATTGTGTTCCTAGATGATATACTCATCTACTCTAAGTTAGAATATGAACATGAGAAATATTTTAGAATTTCATTGCAAGTTTTAAGAGAACATGACTTGTATGCTAATCTAAGCAAGTGCATCATTAATCAAAATAAAATTCACTATTTGGGGCATATAATTTCAATATAAGGGATAACAGTGGATCCCGAGAAGATAGAGGCCATTAGAGGATGGAAAACACCAAGAAATATATCAAAGTTCATATCACTCATGGGTCTTGTTGGTTATTAAAAAAGATTCATCAAAGGATTCTCAAATATTGCAAGTCCAATCACTTATTTGCAAAAGAAGGGAGTGAAATTTGAATGGACTTCCAAGTGTGAAGAGAGATTTCAGCAATTGAAAGACATCTTGACAAGTGCACCAATATTAAATAATGCATATCTAGATGAATAGTTTTTTGTGTGCATTGATGCATTCAAGGAAGGGCTCGGTGGAATCCTTAGGCAAAAGGATCATATGGTATGCAATGAGTCCAGAAAATTAAAAGAGCAGGAGAGGAATTACGCTACCCATGACTTGTAGTTAGCAACAATTGTACATGCATTGAAAATGTGGAGACATCACCTCATGGTGAAGAAAGTTTAGCTAAGGACACACTACCATGGTCTGAAATTTTTTTTTTTGACAACGAACATTAAATTCCAGACAAACTAGATGGCTGTAATTTCTTAGTGAGTATGACTTTAAAATTAAGCATATATGTAATATACCCATAAATTACTAGAAATATATAGTTCAAAATTTCAAAATATCTGACAACAGTAGAAAGTTTCATTTCTAAGTTCAACGAAGGTTTATATTTGTTTCTTATAAATGGGGTATGATAGGGTGTTATCCCTTGAAGTTTTTTAATAATATTTTTATGTGACTCATTCATGAGCCTAAGTAGGCCAAGTGTTGTTTCCATGCTATGATACCAATCTGTAACACACACGACCCCTATGTACTCTTTTAAGGGATTGGGAATAATAATTTTTATTTCCTTAAACATCTTGAATCGTGTTTCTAGGATCCCCGTCATCCTCTTATCACCACGATATTTCTAACAACTTCCACCATGCAAATATTTGAGCTCTGGATTGGGAGTTACACCCTCCCAAAGTTTTTCCAGTCTTATGGATCAAAGGTCAAATGGCACCCACGGGGTTTCATCTCTTTCGTACCATCCTGATTTTCTTGAAGTCCCAAAGTTCCTTATCACTCATGTATCTATGGTGGAAATCCATCCACCGTTAAATCCCCCAATATAATTTATTCCTCGTTCAATGTACAGGGTTATGGGAATTCGTTGTTCGACGCTATGGCATTGAATGCCCCTTTTTATTTCTATGGGCATATCCTCTGAAGTCTCGAAATCATGAACTCCCGAAGGATCATGAAATATTTCCAAGTGGCTTTGGCCTTCGGCCCTTTCATCTTTCCTAAGATATTATACCCAAAACCTCTGAAGTCCCAAAGACCAAGACTCTTGAAGGGTTCACCCTCACACATGAAGGTTTATTAAAGGTAGAGGTGAGGACAGCTAGGTCCTAAGTACACCACCTACTAATAGGTCAAGATATTATGTGCCAGAGGAATGACACATTGCAAGGTAGAGATGACACATGGCTCCATCAATGGGTGACACATGTCATGTTATAATGGGCACATAGAATCTGTGAAAAGCATGAATCAAGGTGACACATGGCACATCTAACATAGGTCTGTGTCACCCTGGGTGACATCATCATTCCNACGAAGGTTTATATTTGTTTCTTATAAATGGGGTATGATAGGGTGTTATCCCTTGAAGTTTTTTAATAATATTTTTATGTGACTCATTCATGAGCCTAAGTAGGCCAAGTGTTGTTTCCATGCTATGATACCAAAGTAACACACATGACCCCTAAGTATTTCCTTATACATCTCAAATCATGTTTCTGGGATCCCCGCCATCTTCTTATCACCACAATATTTCTAACAACTGCCACCATGCAAAAATTTGAGATCTGGATTGGGAGTTACACCCTCCCAAAGATTTTCTGGTGTTATGGGTCAAAGGTCAAGTGGCACCCACGGGGTTTCATCTCTTTCGTACCATCCTAATTTTCTCGAAGTCCCGAAGCTCCTTATAACTCCTGTATCTATAGTGGAAATCCATCCACCGTTAAATCCCCCAACGTAATTTATTCCTTGTTCAATGTACAGGGTTATGGGAATTCGATGTTCGACACTACGGCACTGAATGCCCCTTTTTACTTCTATGGGAATATCCTCCGAAGTCCCAAAATCATGAACTCCTGAAGGATCATGAAATATTTCCATGTGGCTCTGGCATTCAGCCCTTTCAACTTTCCTAAGATACTATACCCAAAACCTCTGAAGTCCCAAAGACCCAGACTCCTGAAGGGTTCACCCTCACACATGAAGGTTTATTAAAGGTAGAGGCGAGGACAGGTGGGTCCCGAGTACTCCACCCACTAATAGGTCAAGATATTATGTGCCAGGGGAATGACACGTTGCAAGGTAGAGATGACACATGGCCACATCAATGGGTGACACGTGTCATGTTATAATGGGCACATAGGGTCTGTGAAAAGCATGAATTAAGGTGACACATGGCACATTTAACATAATTTTGCATCACCCTGGGTGACATCATCATTCCACATCACTCTGGACTAACAACCTTTCAACGCCCTTAGATCTCATGGTCAAGATGTATCCACATAGATCCATAAATCTAGGACCTTCATTACTTCGCAACATCGATGTTTGGGGAATCCAATGTGTGACTTCCTCTTTAATATTAGAGTGGTCAACATCAGGATGGCCACAATCTAGATCCAACGGTCAGGTAGTATCCTGAGGCACCCTCAGATCAACAATTCATGTTACTTCACAATATCAACGTTCGGGGGTTCAACCCGCTTATCACCCCCTTTCTCCCGGAGTGGTCAATGTTGAATTGACCGTGACATAGATCTAATGGCCAAGAAAGATCCTAAGATGTCCTCCGATATACGGCTCTCGTTTCTTCGCAAGTTCATATTTTAGGGTTTTTGTTTCTATGACACCTTTGTTCTCCCAAAGCTATCAATGTCAAAATGACCATGGCTTAGATCCAACGGTCAGGGAGGATCCAAAATACCCTCTGATCTATATCTCACTTTACTTTGAAACCGGTAAGTTGAATAGGGTTTAATGATGGGACAGATCCTATAGTCATGGTTAAGAAAACCGCCAAATTTCAATCGACCTTGCTGGTAACTGTAACAACATGTTTCCTTCAGTTGGTTTCAAGGTTGTGATGTCATAGCATCCCAGATATTCGAACTCCCATAGTTTCGAAGACAAAATATCTTATCTCCTTTCGGGCCTAGCGAAGGGTTCCAAGGTCCTGATCATATGTACATTTATCAAGATCTAGCGGCTACACTCTTAGTTCTTAGCCAATGTTTGGTTAAGGTCGTGGGCATGAGCCCGTAGTTCCTCACTCAACTAGTTTGAATGATGCACCTTCCATTCACAGAATTAAGTTCTAAAATGTGAAAAGGTATTATTCAACCTATACAGGAACCGTGAACTCATTCGTAAGTTCATTTGAAGACCCATATCTATTAGTACTCCTACTACTAAGCGTAGACAACTAGAAACCATTCCAAAATGGGGGTTCACAAAATAACGATAATAATTTCTATACTCAATCATTAAGGGTAAAGTTTAATCATAGACATAAACATTCAACCATCATTTCAATTCTATTACACAGAGGATGAGAATACTTATCAAGAAACTATATTTGTAAAGCAACTGCTGAGAGGGATGCTTGTTTCCACCCAACAGTAGGCACAACCATGCCTAAATGGATTTACTGCAGGCCACGCCCTAGCTAGAACATTATGCTCTAAGAGAGACTCTTCATTCTTTTTCAGCAACAGTCAGGGACGAAGGTTACTCTCCTCCTCCCACGGGAACTTGGCAATTGGTTTTGTTTTCACCAAGAAAGGGGGAATGCAATGAGTGCCTCCCTTGTCACTCGTCTTCCTGCAATCCCATTTATCATATTGAACTAAAAACTCTACCAAAAACTTTTTTCACCGAGAGAAATATTGTTATTCAATTCTCCCCGAAACCAAAGAGTTGCACACACTCTTCTCCTTCAGGATGAATGGTCTCTTGACTCATCTCCTCTGCTCCTCTCCCCCTCTGCCCAAAAAATTCCTTCTTTTTTTTCCTTCCTCGGCAAGTTTGTGTGGGTATGAATCCCTAGTTCGTGGTCAGGTCAGGAAGTATTTTAGATGGATACTACACCCCATCTCCTCATTAACTCTCTAGGTGATATTCCAAACTACCAGGCTCACTAGTAATTTATTGTTGGGTTAGGGGACTATTCTGGATCTGAATAATTTAAATCCAGTAAGGTACTAGTCTAGTGGGGGTCATATGAACCATTGTTGGTTCCCCTCACCATCTCTCTCATAGTATCATGATCTATCCTGGCAATCCCCCTCAACAGTTATGCAACACTATCCAATTTTAATTAATAACAGAAATACATACATTACCTTTTATAACAAAAAGGCTCAATATTTCCAACATCCCACATATTATGTCTGCCCATAGTCTATAGACAAGTTACAGTTACATTTACAAGATGGGGGAAATAGGGGTGTTACAACTTTAGTAAAAGAAGTACATGATCAGGAGATCATGGACATTTTTCTTCCTCAGGAGTCTAATGCAGGAGCATCTTGCCTTTAAAAACTAGTCATTTTGATGAGGCCTAGGGGGTATTTCATTTTACTAAGGGATTTGGTTCCATAAAAGGAGCTTGATTGTAAATTCTATGTATTTTCCTAAGTTTTAGTTCCTATAGAATGTGTGAGTTGGATTGTATTATGTAATTGTAATCGGATATGCTTTAGAATAGATCTCAAGAATTTGAGAGGAGTTGAGAGATCTTAGGATTGAGATAGATCTCATGAGGGTTTTGTGGATATCAAGGATCCTTATTGATTTGATTTTGATATATTTTTGGTTCTAAAAGATCCTAAATATTGATTTAGGGAGAAATATTATGATCTGAAAATTAATGGAAGAAAATTACTGTGTTTGGAGTGTTATATTATTTTCTTGAATCAATCCTCTATTAATATGTTTGAAGAAGACAAGTCCCGTAAATGGTATTAATGCCCAGGAAATTCATCTCTATGATGAAACATTGAAATTAATTGTGATTTCAGGCATCATCACAAGTCTTAATCCATATTTTCCAGTGAGAGGATTGTGGGAGAAGAATCCATTCGAAGAAGATCTAATTCAGAAGGAGATTAATTCTATCATAGTTGGGGTAAGAACCTTATCCATTGATCATCGACCACTATAAGGATCGATGATACTCACATATATGTTTATAGTTTCATATGGGAAATGATACATTGTGGATTGAACGTATAGGCACGTCATATCCTTAGAGCGAGCCATCAGAACTGTCAAACAAAGAAGTCTGTATATAAGGAGCATTAGGTTCAAGTTGTAAGCATTTGAGCATTATGGATCATTAGATCGAGAGTGAAGTGGAGATCAAAGGGTGAATATTAACTTCACATATGGAAGTATGTGAAGGTTAACTCTAAGATAAAAATGTGAATATTGAAAACTGATAGTTTAAGGAGTGACACATGTCAAAGGCATGTAAATTCATGTTTTCTCCAGTGGTTTTAAAAACAACCTTTTAACCTTAGCGAATGATCAATCCCTTGGTCCGTCCTAAGTTCATATATATAAGGTGATAAGCGATGGGAGGTAAGCATCGATTCATTTTTAATTGATATATACATGTAGGTGGCTTAGACATTAAGCACAAGGTTCGAGTATGTAGTCACTTGGAGCCAACACTAAAAATAAAAAATGAGGATTTTATTCAACCTTCATGCCAATGGGTTTTAAGGATAGGAACGAAAAATTATGAATTGCAGTAATTCATAGACAAAGGTGGTTGGATTATTTGAGAGCAATAGATATTGTGCATAAATTTTATATTGAAGGGTCTATGTGGAGTATCAAGCAGATTTGATTCCTATGATAAACTTGTAGTCATTGTGTGCATATAGAATCAATCATTTGAAGATTGATACAAAAGTGGATAAGTATTCAAAATCTTCTCACACTGTAATCACATATATAATGAAAGAATAGATGAGTTGATCCATAAATGTGATCAACTCATGAGATTTGAATCCTGGTCAATTTTGGGTAATATAAATTTAAAGACTAGATCCTTGGACAATCCCTTTGAGGACTTATAGAGCGACTTAAGATTATAAAAGTTTCCATACTGTGGGTTAGAACTGGGATATGCTATCAAATACTCACCATGGGTTATCTTATCCATGGATTTAGTGTAGCAAAGTTATAAATAATCCATGCAAATTATTTAAGCATTTAATTACAAATAATTCCAAGATTAAAATTTCAGATATTACAATATAAAAGGAAAAGAAAATCATCTAGTTGATGCACTAAAAAAGAGAGCTCATGAATTTCATATTGCACACATCAACATGCACATGACTTATATGCAAGAAAAAATTATTTCAACAACAAATTCAAATCATCTTTATTTGAAAATAAAAGAAACAATGCAGTAAGGTAATGTTTAGCAAAAAATTAATTATTATGAGTTGAAAGAAGATGGAATTCTCATGTACAAAGGAAAAGTATATGTGTCAAATTCAATTGAGTTGAAAAATGTTGTGCTACAATAAATGCACAATGTGCCATATGTTAGGAACCAAGGATATCAGAAGACAATTCCAGCTGTAAGAATCCAATACTTTTGGCCAGGAATGAAGAAGGAAGTGGCTAATTACATAGGTAGCTGTCTAGAGTGGCAGAAAGGGAAGACTTAGCATAGGAGTCCAACAGGGTAATTGCATCCATTTCCCATTCCAAAATGGAAGTGGGAATTTTTTGCATTGGATTTTATAATGAAGCTTCCCATAATAGTGAAGAAGCATGATTCCATCATGGTGGTGGTGGACACATTAACTAGGGAAGTGAATTTATTCTCATGAAAACTACACACAAGGAAACAAATATGGCATAGATCTACATGAAAGAAGTTGTCAGGCTACATGGGGTGTTAAAGGAAATTGTTTCATATAGAGATCCAAAGTTTACTTTGAATTTTTGTAAAGGTTTGTTCATAGGCTTTGGGAAAAATCTAAATATTAGTACAATGTATCATCCAGAGTCAGATGTTAAAATAAAGAGGACTAATAAAATAATTGAGAACAAGCTTAGAATGTATGTGATGGATCAACCATCAAAGTGGGAAGATTATATCCATTTCGTTGAATTTTCTAACAATAATGGGTATCAGGCCTCATTAAAAATGAGTCCATTTGAAGCATTGTATGGAAGAAAGTGTAACACACCAGTGAGTTGGGATAGTCCAACATACAGAGTAGTTTTTGGGTCTGATTTGTTAAAGGAAATGGAAGAGCAGATGGAAAAGATCAAGAAAAAATTAAAGGCTACCCAGGATAGGAAGAAAATTTATGCAAACAAGAGTAGAGTGTTTAGATATTTCGTAGTGGGTGAACATGTGTTTTCAAAAGTGAAGGAGAAAATAAGTTCACTAATATTAGGAAGTTTCCCAAAGTTGGTAGCAAGATACTGTGCACCTTTCGAAATCTTATAAAAGGTAGGGCCAATTGCATTCATGATATCATTTCCTGCATCCATGAGAGTGCATAATGTATTTCATGTGTCATTATTAAAGAAATATGTGTCTATCCCTAACCACATAATTGATTGGAATGTGATCCAAGTGGAGCACGAAGGGGATTTCCTGGTCCAACCAGTACACATCCTAGACTAGAAAGTCAAAGTGCTCAAGAATAAGTCCATAGGGATGGTAAAGGTTCAATTGACCTACTACGGTCCTAAATATGCTACATGGGAGCATGAAGAAAACATGCGGGAAGAATACTTCCCAAATTTTAAAACTATTTTGAAGAAAACAAAATACAAGAATCCATTTTGAGCAACTAGATATCAAAAACCACATCTCAGAGTCCTAGCCAACTACGTTGGGGGCCCTTATAAAATAATGGCTCATTCCTTGTATTAATACTAATAAACAAATGGTACATTCCTTGGTTTATCCCTGATAAAATAATGTTGCATTTCTTGGGTCGGCGAGTTCAACAAAAGAAGAGATTATGGTTGGAACTGATACTAGAGTTGTAAATTTACAAAATTTTATTTTCTAAGTATTGTGATGTAAATTTGTATATGTATATCGACATAGTGTGCACAGAGGATGATGCACAGTTGTAGTAGATGGGGAATGTAAAATACCCACTATAATTCCCAATTTGATTAATTCTTAGTGTGTATATGATGTGTGGTTATGGCCAAGCGATGTATATGAGAATTGTGTTTATGAATTTTACTAATAAAATGTGATGCCAGTTGCTAATGGGACATGGAAAAATATGGGGGATGAATTAATCTAGAAGAGAGAGGAGGGTCTAAGAGAATTTATAAGCGGGGTCCAAGGGGAAATTTCCCATGTCTATTAATTTCACCCACATTTCTAAATTTTATTACGTTTATGCATTAAACTCTAGTTTCTGATTGAGTGTCCTCAAACCCAATCATTGAATGCATGTAAGAGGGTGGGTGTGAGAAGTCAAATCCCATAGTTATTGGGAGCATGGGGGATGAGTACAATCATCTTAGGGAAGTGTGTGATTCAAGCAAGTAATACAAAGAGACGAAATTCATATGGGGAGATACAACGGTTTTTACACACTCAGTTTTGGTGCATGAACAAAAAGTAGAGAGCAAGAAAGAGAGATTGAAGATGGAACATCCATGGAGGAAGAATTTTAGAGCATGCTGGAGAATTTTTGGAGCAAATTGGAGCTGAAGTCTGAAGATCCATGTTGTTAGGCCTGAAGAGTGAAATCATGTGTGAGTTTCACTATAACAACAAGTGTTTGTTGTTGTTGTTGGTACTTTTCCTAGGAGTGATTTCCCTTGAGTTTCCCAACGGAGAGATTCCTAGTTACTTGTGTCAAAAATAACATGAGAAACGAATGGGATGCCTGAGCGACTAAGATCAACGAAGGGGTACATTCCTTGGGTTGGGCAAGTCGATATGAAGACACATAGTGGAAAATAGGGATAGTTGTAGGATAATATCAGTGGGTTGTGGGATTTTTGAGTTTTGAGTGGACAATGAGAGACAACCCTCTTTTGTGTATTGATAGCCCCAACTTAGGGGTGACATGGAGTTGAAATTTTGAACAAAAATTATATGGCTGGGTGGAATGTCCATCCCAAGCAACTGGTTGCACAAATGTTTCTAAAAGATAAGTGTTGTATCTTGTCTCTATTTGCATTATGTACTTAATTGTTTTACTCTAAGTATGAGAACAAATTTATCTGTCAATGTAATGGAATTTATTAGTTGTTTTCATGTCTGTTTGAGAATGTTGTAGATTCATTTAATTAATGGTAACAAAAAATAGCTAAATCTAGTTGTAATTCGTATTTGAAAGCTACAAGAAATTAATTAGTTAGCAGGAAATCTTATTTTATGAGATTTTTGCACCGTAATGTTCTCCAGCTTGGCTCATCTTGGCTAGGGGATGTGACAGTTACATAGTTTCTACAATGAGTGGTATTTTATATGGAAAAATCACTCATGCCAAATTTAGGTCACATTGTCACTATGAGTAATAAAAACTAAAGGAATAGACAATAACACAAAGTTGCAAAATTTTTACAATTCAATGATATTTGTTGACCCATTTTTTGGTCAACGCCAATTTGATTGCAAAGTATTGAAATTTTTTCAATATTTCAAATTTTGATTTTAGGGGACTTTTACCTAATTATTGAGACCTCCCCATTGATACAAAGCATATTCCATTTGTTTCTCAAATGGTTAACTAAAGGGACCCTGACTAGTGTGCAATAGAGTCATAAGGATGGTTGATATATGGGAAAACATATTTTTTCCTTAGTATGATGGTGATTCTTCATGGTTTCTTCAGTTCATTTGTCTATACTTATCATAATACTATCTTTGTGGTTATATTGATTGATGATATCCTCAAGTTGGTCGGGTATTAGCATTTGGATGTCACATTCTAATATTAACATTAAGAAAGATTACTAGATTCTCCTTGCCCTTATTGTATATTATTGTTCAACCACAACAGATTATCGGTCACCACATTGATGACCAAAAAATTTTCTTTGATGGTCGATTTATTGAGAGCATGGAAGTATTGGCCGGTGCACTAGTTTCCTTCTTTCTTCAATACCATGAAAACTAGGGAAGAATGGGGGATAAAAATACTATGTATCACACCAGTCTCAAATAGTTCATGAATAATATTTTCAATTTTTTTTTTTTTTTTCCAAAAGGACATAGACAAGGATACACATTGAGAGATTGACTACCTATAAT
>JASDQU010440318.1:15981-51706 GCA_032191745.1 Picea mariana | reverse complement strand
ATAATAAAAAATTGTGTGTGTGTGTGTGTATATATATATATATAAGGTCTTCTTTCTAAATATGCAATTAGTAATATTTAATGCTAACAACTCATCGTGCAGGTACCGTATAGATTGTCATTGATGATCGAAAGGCTCGAGGAGATCTCCCATTAATACGCATTAAAATAAGATTTGCAGAGGGTTATATTATCCCTTTCGAGTGTTGATTTCAAAATCATGGAATGTCGTTTGCACATTGTCGGGTTGGCACATTCACGAAAGCTCCAATCCTTAATTGCTCTTCATCATACCCACCACCTTCGCACTTCTAAGTATGAAATACGTAAGTTTTATTGCTGATAGCTAATCATGTAGCACCCATAAATATTGTCATTAATGAGTAAAAGGCTCGAGGAGCTTTCCCATTCATAAGCATTGAAACAACATTTGTGAAGGGTTATATTATCCCCTGTAACTGTTCATTTCAACCATCTTCTGGAGCAAACAAACATTCTCATAAACTTATGGCACCAACTCGACAACAGTTTTGTGGAGATACAGTGAACATCTTTAGGCGCGAGGACCAGAACTTCCAGTGGTCTAGGGCATATTCTTACTACTCATCCCCTTCCGCCCAGAACAAAATAATTTGGACCTATGGGATTTCTCATGCAGGATGTGCCCCTGAATTTTTTTACTGTAAGGATCTGGTCTCTTGGTGTGTCGATAAATATATTTCAGGCCAAATAATTATTCCACTGCGGGACCACTCTTATGTTTCTTTGTCACCACGGGTCTTTCATCGGATGTTAAGATTGTCAGAGCCAACATTGATGTTGAAAGGAGAAGATTCCAAGAAGTTCCTAAGAAAGCATAATAACGGGTTGTACCTCTTGTCCGAGTTCCTGGAAGACCTGATGGCAGTTCCTGAAGATATCACAAGATTGCAGGTTAGTTCATTTAGAAATCCATTCCAGGAAATTGTTTGGTTGTTTACAAGAATAACGGGACAGGAATCCATATCAACTATTTCCTGCATGGTTGTTTATATTTTGTATTTCACAGTCAAGAAACAAGCCACTTTTTATTGGGGGAAGCTAATTTCCCATGAAATTTGTTTCCAATTTTCCAGATTCAAAAAGCAGAAGAAATTTTATATTTCATCCTAGTTGGTTTTTGCGATAGCGCATTGTTGCAAGTTTCCAAAACTGTCTGTGTCCAAGAAGGTAAACTGGGAATTCGACCCAGTAACGTTCTTGTACCAGGCCATGTGGAAGCACAAGGCCTCCCACTATTTTTATGATGTTTTTAATGACTTTCTATTTGTTTTAAAAGTTTTGTTGTTAGGAGAATATGCTCCCCGCATATCTGACCAGGCAACCAGGTTTTTGGACAGGAAGGGGGCACTTGAACAAATGAATAATTACAGTGTGATAAAGATTTTTGGCTCCAAAGAAAAACCTGTTCTCCTTCCATGTCACATTATAGACATAATGTTTGTTACAGAAATAGAAATGCAATACAACTATTGGTTGCATCTATTCCATGAGAAGAGAAAAAAATAGTTCATTTAGTCTGCCTTGGAAAGTCGGGGACTTTGTGTTGAGGAATGTCAAGAAAATTGACGAATTCATCGCCCATTTAAACAACTTGAACCTAAGATATGTTGAAAGCCTAAGAGGGTTCGACCCTAATATTTTTTTTTATAACATTTACTAACACTTGGCCTCAACAATTCGTTTTTCAAGAAACACCTGAGAGAAAATAGAGACATTGGTGACAATGCTATTGCTTCTCATGCCGATGACCTAGACACACTGCAAAGCACCACTGAATTGTACAAGCAACAGGGAAAAGGCCCCAGTGAGAAGAGTGTTCAATCGGCGGATAACACTCCCAAAAGTACGACATCCTGAAGCATCGCTACAACGGCCCACCACAAAAAGAAAGAAACTAAGAATTATTCAAACAGAGGAGGAGATAACGACCCTCCTCACCCTAAAATTGATAGTTCTCACAAGATTCTCATGGACAAGAAGAGAAAAAAAATTGTAGGACACGCGGAAGAGCCTTAAATTGAGAGTGAGAACATGGAACTTGAGCCTGATCTGGATAGCATATTCAACAACCTTGATCAGCCCGGAGACGCGATCCAACATAGTCATCCAATGGACATAGCTGATATCGAAATTTTTGATGAAGATGAATCCTTCGTGTTCCAGAGTGTTGTTTTTGACAGCGAGTCTAAAAAATTAATTATTGAAAAGAGAGATGTAAAAAATAAGAAAGAAAAATCTCGTTCAAAGGTTAAACTTGCGAACATGTGGTCATCCCAAAGCTATCGACTTCACATAGCAACCAAAGATGCTCTTGATGATTCCATTGGAGGCATTGAGGCTGAGAATGCCAGACTAAAGGATCGGGTCAAGGAATTGGAGGAAGTTTTGATTCCTATGCCATTGCTTGCTATTCCTTTAGCAATAGCCATGCCTGCCACCCCTGCAGCCAAGTTAAAAGGATCATCTAGCCTCCTCGCATTGTATAGAGGATATGTGGAGAATAATATCAAGAAAAGAATGGAATTGATTGCTGAGGCGTGGGAAACATCACAAACCATGGCTTCCCTTGGAACGAGGGAACATAATTTGCTCGAACATTTGCAGACGGATTTAAAAAATGAAGAACGTTTCTATTTAGACACAGTCGTTCCTTTTGGCACCAATGTCAACAACATGACAGAAACAAGAATAAGACAACAAGATCTCCCCTCCAAAAACCGGATCACTCAATTAAATGCATGCTGGAAAGAGAAAGTGAAGAACCTGCATCTCATTGTCTCGTTGTGTGAACAATCCATATCAAAGAAAAAAAAATCATTCACAAAGCTGACCAAAATAGACTTAGCCGGAAGGACCAACGACTTCCAAGACCCCAACTTAATCGTCCACTCCTTGCCCATAACTAGGAAAGCCTTCGATAAATAGGATGATATTTTTAAGGCGTTGTCTTTGGAAAATTTTTACAGCATCCTTGAATATGGTGAATATGACGTCGACAACTGGCTAGTCAACTATTCGGTACAGAATGAAGAAATTGATTAGACTCTGTGTAATCTTTCTATCGATCTAAGGGAATTAGAAAATGAACTTGTCAACATAAAAATATGGAATGAGATCAACATCTTCCCCTTGAGAAGCTACATTGAAGAATGTGTTGAAAGCGAATTGAAGCAGGTCGCCAATGAAAGGCAACATGAAGTTGACATGATTCCAGTAGTCGTCGACGACAGCAATAAAAAGGCATCAAAAAGAAAATAGAAAAATGGATGATATGTACCATCACTGTAAGTCTATATTGATCACATCATGCTTTGTTTATCAATCTAATTATTCCACTTTTTTAAATAGAAATGTCTAGCCAAAAAATGATACCTTTCAATTTATTATTTTCAGATATTACACTCTACCATCGCCCACTTCTTCTTTCCACAGTCATATTTCATGTACATATTTATCTTATGGTCCGTAGGAGCCACAATCCCAGTCTATATGACAAACACATTTAAATTTCCAGGAATATGTAACAAACAATACTATTTTTTGATATATTTCAAATAAAACTGTTTTTTATCACCTTTTATATTTATGTGTTCATAAATTTTTATCTTCCACTATGTTGAATGTGAAGAAATTGTGTTTATTTAATTTGAATATAACTTTTTTTTGTCATGGCACATATAGAGACAAAATAGACAAAAATTTTGAACATAACAAAATAGATTAAATAGTTTCAAAAAATAAATGAGACTCTATAGGCCACGTGTCATTTACTGCATGGATACCACTTATGCTTCATGCTGCTTGCCACATCTTTGCGGTGTAGTTTGTCATGCAACACTTGTTTTTATAGTAAGATGGAAGATGATTAAATTTTTAATATGATAATAATAATAAATTTTTAAAGTCATGACCAAGTCGGATATCAAATTATTTAGTATATAAAATGCTTTGTATATGGGATAAAAGGTCATTTCAGCATAGTGATTTAACTCTTAAAGTGTATTAAAATGTACATATCCTACTCTCTGTAAATTACAACATGTTATTTCTTAAGAGAAAAAATACATGTTTCGAATCATTAAACCCACTCAAACTAAATTATGTTGACCATACATATTAAACCAAGTTAAAAAATAAAAAATCTAATAAACCAAAAAAATAAAAAATACACCAGATAAAAATTGGGATAAACCAAAAAATCTCCAAATAAAAATTCGGATAAACCAAAAAATGGCCAGGGCTTTTTCATACGGAGCCTAAAACGTTGTATACGTGTCCCTCATTTTGTGATTCTTTAAATAACCATCCCAATTATTTGAATGTATTCGAAAATGTGATATTGTTTTACAATTGTAATTTTGAAGGTTGTAAATTTTCATCGTTGAGATTTTTACAACCAGATTCAGATCGAGTTCGGTGAAAGACGAGCTATCTGAGTGCCATTTTTATCCAATGCAGTGGAAACTCTATGAAATTATTGGGAGATTTCTATGTGTGTTTTATATATTATCTTTCACTTGGACGGTATCATGTGGAAGCCACTGTCATGGAAAGCAGTTTTGATTCTACTTCTCTTTAGATGACGCCAGGCGAGATCATGGAAAGCAACTTTGATTCTACTTCTCTTTAGATTCTTATAAATACACCTTGTCTCAACAATACAATAAATCTTAGTGGTAACAACACTTGAATAAAATATCAACAATACAATATATAACCAATAAATATTAGCACTATATAATTTTTAATTTATTTTTACTTCCAAACATCCCAACCAATTACCACTATCACTATGGATCTAACTCTTATGTTGATATGAGCAATTTTACAATTTGCTATGTTGATATGAGCAGTTTTACAATTTACTTATGCTAGTAATTATTTATATGCAGTTTTGCAGTTGCAGATATTATATGTTTGTTTGATACAAGTTACTAATAATTAAAAATTGTAAGAAGAACAAAAAAAATTAATTCTATCCATAGGTTTTGTAAATCTATAAACATCTACATTTAATCTAACATTTATATTTCAATTCAAATGATTTATAGGAAATTGGTACTACGTTGATCCCAATATACATAGTATAATTGTGGTTAATGAAATTATTTCTTTTGGAATATCTTGGTAAGTAAATTTTTCTTTGGATAAATAATTTTTTCTTTAATCATAATTATATATTTGTTAGTTAAAACAATTGTTGCATGGAAGTGTAGTCTCTGCCAAATAATAAACTAACTTTCCATGTTGTATATGTCCATTGATTTGTTGTCTTTGTTAGAGGGCTAGTGGCCACAAAACTATGTCATTTATAAAGTCACACATGTGTTGGAATCTGTTGGAAACACGCTCAACAAAGTTTTATAATTGAATTTGACACCGTATCGCAAATTGTCTTTGCATGTAAAATGTAAGGAGCGAAGCTGCAGATGCCACAATAGAGTAGCTTTTATTTAAATGGCATGCATTTTTAATTATGGATTAAAGAGCCTCTTAAATTCTTGTAGAAAGAGGTTCAATTCATCTATCATACAGGAAAATGATTTAATTTTTTTTTTTTAAATACAAAATTCAATAAAACAATATTAAACATTGGAATACACCATAAATTTGCACTCAACATGTTAAATAATATGTAGTCACGAAAATGATTTAAACTTTTTTTAAGATTACAAAAATTCAATCAAATGATGTTAAACATTAGAAAACATCATAAATTTGTAGTCAACATGTTAACTAATATGTAGTCAATGGGAAAATTCATCACTATAATCTCCTTGGCACGTACCAAAAAAATATTTTTTATAAACAATATTGTGAAATTGAGTCTAGTTGGATAGTTTCTTTGTCTTTCTCTTTTACAAAATCTCTCAAATGTCAATTTTTTTTCCTATTTGTGACCAAAATGCGTGAAGTGCCACTTCACTTCGGGGCTATACCACTCTGGGAGTTTTCAATGTAGAACGGGTCGAAATCGTCGAATGCCGAAGAGCCGGAGTCAAGAACTCTCGAGATACTTAATGAAAAGGTACACTAATCTTGGGTTAGTTGGAAATAAACATGGTTAATGTCTCCAGGCCTGTACCCGTCCAAGAGTTATACAAACTCTGGATAGAGAAACTCCTGAAGGGCAAAGTGCTAAAGGCACATGGCAGCCATAGGTGAAGGACACGTGGCATCAACAAGTAAAGACATGTGACATCATAACCTCCATAGCCCTAAGCACTTGAGAGACGTGGCATCAATCTGTTGCCGACACATTTCATAAATTGTCGTAAATACGTCATGTCCATCAGTCAGGGGACGTGGCGCTCATATAGACCATGACAGGTGGCACTTGTTTAAAGTGTATCTTTTGTTCATCATTTGTACTATTTCAGGTGACATGTGGCACATATTATTTATATGACACGTCATCCTTTTGACGTGTATTATAGCTCATTTGTAGACCCTTTTAAATATTATTGCAACGAACTGTTTTCGAGACTTCGAAACTTCATAGATTCGGGTTTTTTGTTGTTCAGATGCCTTGAAACATCCCAAGCGCAAAGTCCCGAAGTGATCGTGGAAGGTTTTCCTTTAAAATTCGGGCAGGCTTATAATGCGGAGAACACGAGAGCAGTTTGATCAAACTTAATGGAATTCATCAATTGATGATATTGTAAGGGCCTTATTAATACATAACGATCATGGATTTATTTAATTGAAAAGAAATTCCTTAAGTTTTTTTGGTGAATTTTTAGTTTTTAAGAGGTAAAAACAAAATATTTTAAAATTCCAAAGTTTAAAATCCTAAAGTGTTCTAACAACTTCAATTATCTTACAATATGAAGAAGATATTCTAAGATTGGGCACTTAGAGTGTCATCCTTAGCCATATCAGTTAACTATTCATTTTTACAAGACGAGGTTCAGATGTGGAAATGGTGATGGAAGATACTTTGGAAAACCCAAAGTCCAGAATAAAACTAGCACCTAAATGTGGTTTCAGATCAACGACACCTGTGCATTTGGAATTTCAAAATCACGCAGGTTTTAGGAACAAGAGACAACTGAAGATGTATTTACAAGTGTCATTGATCTTTGGCATTGGCAATTAATTGTGGGCTAGAATTTTCACTTGTTGACAAATCATCATTTTCTAGTGCAATATTTTAGCCACATACTTGTTTTGCAAAATTTAAAATTTTAAAATCCTAAAGTGTTCTAATAGCTTCAATTATCTTACAAGATGAAGAAGATATTCTAAGATTGGACACTCGGGGTGTCATCCTTAGACATATTAGTTAACTGTTCATTTTTACAAGACGAGGTTCAGATGTGGAAATGGTGATGGAAGATACTTTAAAAAACCCAAAGTCCAGAATAAAACTAACACCTATATGTGATTTCAAAGCAACGACACCTGTGCATTTGGAGTTTCAAAATCATGCATGTTTTAAGAACAAGTGACAACTTAAGATGTATTTTCAAGTGTCATTAATCTTTGGCATTGGCAATTAATTGTGGGCTAGAATTTTCACTTGTTTCTAAATCATCATTTTCTAGTGCAATATTTTATCCACATACGCATTTTGTATTGTATGTGTATCATTAAAAAAATTGAGAGAAAATGCAAACACAAACTATGACTTGATTTTTTGCTCTAACTATGTATAGTTGATTTACAGGCCTTATTGATGTTTGGCCTTTTGTTGACGCTTGAATCCATTATGACCGAAACGAAAAGCTCACAAAGATGAAAATCCTCCTGCATTTTTATAGAGGTGGTACTCCTCTGTCTGAGATTTATAAAATGTGGGACCTTTAGAGAAGTGTCTCAATTGAAAGTAAAATAGATAGAATGGAAAATGTTTTTTAATTTTATTGTAAAACGAGAATTCATGTGAATGGACCAGGAGATGTAGACATTCATATATGTAAAGTAAATAAATAGAACTTTCTCACATCCAATATAGCATGGCTAATGATATCTGATCACATAAAAATTAAAAGAAAATGGTCTGCATGCACAAGAGAAATTTGACAATGTGATACATGGGAAGCTCAAAAAAGATAATGTTAGAAAAACCTCAAATATTTTATATTCAGATAAACTGCATTACAAAATGCAGTCGAGATTATTCCCAAAATAGCTCTCTTGGAATTTCTAAAAAATATATAGTTCAGTACATATTCTCTGAAATTTAAATGCGTTTGTCATAATGACTGGGATTGGGGCTCCCGCGGACCATAAAGAAAATATCTATAAGAATGAATCTTGTAGAAATAATAAAGTGGGGGGTAGAAGACAACAAGCCCTAGCAAGAAGAAAGAGAAAATTGTTAGTCCTCGGTTAAACCTTTCTATTTAAATTGGTAGAGTAACTGGATGAAGAGATTGACAAAGACAAAATAATGTGATCGGTATTAACTTACTATGATGATTTCTCATTCATTTTCATTTTCTCATTTATTTCTTTTTATCGCTTTCCTCGGTGGTTATGGGAACTGTCTCAACCATCATTTTCCCTTCATTGGTAAGCTTGTTGACAACCTTTTTGAACCACTCCTTGATGTAGCTCCTCATAGGCGCCACGTTGATTTCATGTTAGATTTTTATATTGAAGAGTTCACCTTCCAAGTCCCTTAGATCAATATAGATGTTGCACAATGCTTCTTCAATATCTTGGTTTTTAATCGAATAATCAACTATCCATTTTTCCATGTCATCTTCACCGTATTCAAGAATGCCATAGAATTTTCAAATGACATCCCTTTAAAGATATCAAATTGTTCATAAAATGCTTCCTTGGTTAAAAAAAATGAGTTGAATATCAATTTTGGGTCTTGGACTTCATTGGTGCTGCCAGCTAGATTTATCTCAGTTAGCTTCTTGAATAGTTCCTCTCTTCTAGTCATGGCCTGGATACATGCTTAAACGATACCATTCAGGTTTTTTACCTTTTCTTTCCAGCATGTGTTTAGTTGCTTTATTCGATTTGGGGAAGGGAGATCCTCCTTTCTTCTTCTCAATTCCATCATACTAGTAACTTGACCACCAAATGGTACAACTACATTGAGGTAGAAACCTTGCTCGGTTTTCAAATATGCTTGCAGATATTCATGAAAAACATGTGCTCTTGTTCCAAAAGAGACCATACTCTTTGACATCTCCCAAGCCTCTATTATTAATTCCATTCTTCTCTTTATACTCTTTTCCACATAGCCTCAGGATGATGTGAGAAGGATTGCTAATCCTTTTAACTTTTTCTCACGTGTGGTAGGCATGATCATTGCCAAAGGACTAGCCCACATTGGAAGGGGCTTTAGAGATCCCTCCAATTCGTTGATTCACTCCTTTAACCTAACATTGTTAGCTTCAAGGCCGTCAATAGAGTTGTCTAGAGAATATCCAGTTTCTCGGTGTATTTGGGAGATCTAGGAAGGCCGCATGTTCCATAGGTTAATATCTGAACGAGATTTCCCCTTCTTATTCTTTACGTTTGTTTTTTCAATAATCAAATTTTTGGATTCACTGTAAAAAACAATGCTCTGAAATGCAAAAGACTCTTCTTTGTCGAAGGTATTAGTCCCAGCTATTTCCATCTGAGGGTTATGGGGAGCAATGCTGTCTAGGTGGTCTTCATTGGGGAACACTTTTTCAATGTCAAATTCTAGTTCCATATCTTCAAGGGAGATATTGTGGATATCACTTTATCCCCTCGGTCCCTCTTCTTCTTGCACAATGTTTTTTCATTTCTTCCTCATGGGAATTTTATGAGAAATTTCAATTTTACTGGAAGGAGAGTTATTATCTCCTCCTCCGCCTAAGGAAATGTGTGTGACTTTCTTACATGGGTAGTCTTGGGCGTGACAATCGGGGATTGGGAACTTTTCTCACCTGAAACTTTTCATCTTTGCTTGTACGACTCATTGGTGTTAAGTATTTTCTCCAGGTCATTGGTGTCACGAGAAGGACTACTTGAGGAATTATCTTTATCTTCATTCAAGATAGCGTTAATGAAAGAATTGTTGAAACCGACAGCCAAGAGGTGTTCTACAAAAATACCAATAGGGTTGAACCCTTTTACTTTTTCAACATATTTCAAATTGGGGTTGTGGAAGTGGCCCGTGAATTCCTCAATCTTGTTCATATTCCTAAATATGAAATCCCCTACTTTCCAAGGCAGAGGTATGAATTGTTTTTTTTTCTTTTCATGGAAAAAATGCAACCAGTAGATGTACTTCCTTGTTATCTTAGCAATAAGCATTGTATCAGATATGTGACATGGAAGGAAGGAAGGATTTTCTTTGGATCCAAAAATCATTATAAAATTATAGTTCTCCATTTGTTCCAGTGTCCCCTTCCTATCGAGGAACTTGCTCGCCTGGTCAAACATTCAGGGAAAATCCTTTCTAAATATAAACTCTTTAAAAACTGAGAAAAAATCATTAAAGAATTCATAAAAATGTTGTGAGGCCTTGTGTCTCCATAATATCTTATACCACAAGGTTACTGGGTCAAATTCACAGTTTACCTTCTTACACAGAGATAATCTGGGGAATGGATAGCAATGCACTATCGCGAAAATTAAATAAGATGACATAAATAATTTCTTCTCCCTTTTGTATTGCGATAATTGGGAAGATATGTTAATGGAAATCAACTTACGCCAATCGAATATGGTTTTTTCCTTCACCGTGAAATATAAAATATACAAAATCATCCAAGAGATGTTGGTTGTACTTTCTTGTCCCGTTATCCTTGTGAAAATCCATGCAATTTCCCGGAAATGGTTTTTGAATGTATTAACCTGTAATCTGGTGATGTCCTCGGGGACACCCACTGGGTCCTCTAAGAATTGCGGTAAGAGATCCAGTCCGTTATTTTTCTTCTTTAAGAACTTCGTACAATCCTCGCCCTTGAAAGTAAGCATTGGCTTGGGAAGTCTTAACATATTTCGAAATACTTGAGGCGATAGGGAGACTGGGGAGTGGTCCCACAACTGGATAATTCGTTGGTTCGGAATATATCTCTCTGCACACTAGGTGACCAACTCCTTACAGTAAAAAACTTTGGGGACACAACCTGCTCGCGCAATTCCAGACATCCAGATAACTTCCTTCTGAGGAGAAGGGGATGAATAGTAGGAATAAGCTCTGGACCACTGAAAACTATGGTCCTCGTGCTAAAAAATATTCAACATATATCCACAGAAATGTTGTCGAGATGCAACCATAAGGTGATGAGAATGTTCTTTTTCTCCTGATAGTATTTAAAATGAACATTGGAGGATGATAATATAATCTCCCGTAAATCTTGGTTTAATGCATTTTAGTGGGAGATGTCCTTGATCTTTTCACTTATTAATGCCAATCTTTTCAAACCTGTGTGGTGATTTTTCACTAATAAAAACATAATTAATGTTCATTGGGAAGGGCACGAAGGTGGTGGGGATGGATGGGAGTGAAAAATGCTTTGAAAATTTTGTAAACTCATGAGTATGGGAACCCACAAATATGTGACAATAGGAGGTGAAGAATCAACTAAGTATGGAAAGGCAGGGCATTCAAATCGATTCATTGTAGGTAGTGTGAAGCTAGCGAGCTCGAGGAGTCCAGGGTCGAATTGTAGATCACATAATTTTTGGGTGCAAGATGTATATCATGGAACACGGGGCATGGGAGTTCGATACTGCCAACCCGGGAACCCGCAGTCGTAAAATTGGCTAAGTATGGAAAGGAATGACAGTCGGTCAGACTGGTGATGTGAGGATATAGATGGAGATGAGGATATGTGAGTCTGCCAAACTGGGAACCTGTGATCATATAAATGCGGCTAAGTATAGAGCCGGAAAGGGATAATATAGGGGAAGAAGAAAAGGGAAAAACATGTAAGTATAGAAGAGGGAAAATAAATGGAGAAAAGAACTTGGGAAAAATAGAAAAGGGAATGGAATTTTTGGAAGTGTGAAATGACCTAAACACCTTTGTAAATAACAATGGGATAGAATAATCTTGCATTCTTAATGTCATAATTCCTTAAAAAAAACAAATTAACCAACAATTTTTCCCAATTCAAGATCCACACAAAAACAAATTCAGATCCCATAATATTCACCTTTGCAAATTCGATAATAGGGAGGTTGATTTGGTAGATCGAACTATCAGTCAGTTCAGGCGATTGAGGTGCATCTGGGGTACCTGTGAGAAAATCTAATGCTTTGATGAAGATTTGTTTGTATTGCAACCTGTGATAATAATTGTGTCCTGAGAGTATTTAAAATGAACATTGGAGGATGATAATATAATCTCCCGTAAATCTTGGTTTAATTCGTTTTAATGGGATATGTCCTCGAGATTTTCACTTATTAATGCCAATCTTTTTGAACCTATGTGGTGAGTTGTCACCAATAAAATAATAATTAATGTGCATTGGGAAGGGAGTGAAGGTGGCGGGGATGGACATGAGCAAAAAATGCTTTGAAAATTTTGTGAACCCGGGAGTCCGTGAACCCGCAAATCTATGAAAACAGGAGGTGAATAATCGACTAAGTATGGAAAGATGGGGTGGTCAGACAGACTCATCGTATGTAGAGTGAATCTTGCGAGTTTGAGGAGTCTGGGGTCGAATTGTAGATCACAAAATTTTTGTGTGCAAAATTTATATCACGAAACATGGGGAATGAGAGTTCGATAGCACCAACCTGGGAACCTGCGACCATAAAATTGGCTAGGTATGGAAAGGAACGGTGGTCGGTCTGACTCATTTTGTGAGGATATAGATGGAGATGAGGATCTATGAGTCCACCAACCCGGGAACCCACAATCATAGAAATGCAACTAAGTATAGAACCATAAATTGATAATAGAGGAGAAGAAGAAAAGGGAAAATGAGTAAGTATAGAAGAGGGAAAAGAAAGGGAGAAAAGAATTTTATCCCTCACACAAAAACACTTAGTATAATAATTGTCAAGCAATAGAAACACATTAAGTGTGGAAAAAACATTCTCAACTATCAAATATACTTGGAGCTCGACAAACTATGGTTCAAGTTTAAAGAGATTTTGTTTATATTTATTTCAATATTATTCATATTATTTTATTTTAATAGTATTTTTGTGGCCCAAATGTAAACCATGTTCCAATTTGAAGGGTGTTTTCGGCTCGCAATTTTTTCTTGAAAACCCATTTTTATATGCAAGCATATTCTCAAATATGACAAGCTTTAATATATACACAATATTAAATAGGGACATGATGTGAACACCTTTGTAGATAATAGTGGGCTAGCATAATGTTTCATCTTACTGTGACAATGCCTTAAAAGAACTAAAATAGCCAACAAATTTTCCCAATTCAAGTTACACACAAAAAAAAATTCAGATCCCATAATATTCACCTCTACCAATTTGATAATAGGGAGGTTGATTTGGTAGATCAAACTATCAGTCAGTTCAAGAGACTGGGATGCACCTGGGATACCTGTTAGAAAATATAATGCTTTTGTGAATATTTGTTTGTATTGCAACATGTGACAATAATTGTGTCATGATAGTACTTAAAATGAACGCTAGAGGATGGTAATAGAATCTCCTGTAAATCTTGGTTTAATTCATTTTAATGGGAGATGTCCCCGACATTTTTTCTTATTAATGCCAATATTTTCAAACCTCTGTGGTGAGTTGTCACTAATGAAAGAATAATTAATGTGCATTGGGAAGGGTGCAAAGGTGGCGAGGATGCATGGGACCGAAAAATGCTTTGAAACTTTTGTGAACCTAGGAGTCCATGAACCCGCAAATCTGTGACAACATGAGGTGAAGAATCAACTAAGTATGGAAAGGAAGGGAGGTCAGATAGACTCATCATAGGTAGAGTGAATCTTATGACTTCAAGGAGTATGGGGTTAAATTGTAGATCATAGAAGTTTTGGGTGCAAGATGTATACCACGGAACACAGGGCATGAGAGTTCGATAGCACCAACCCGGGAACCCGCGGGAATGAAATTGGCTAAGTATGGAAAGGAACGATGGTCGGTCAAACTCGTGATGTGAGGATATAGATGGAGATGAGCATCTGTCAGTCCACTAACCCGAGAACCCGCGATCATATAAATGCAACTAAGTATAGAGCCAGAAAGCGATAATAGAGGGGAAGAAGAAAAGGGAAAACGGGTAAGTATAGAACAAGGAAAAGAAAGGGAGAAAATAAATTTATCCCTCACACAACAACACTTGGTATGATAATTATCAAGCGATAGAAATACATTAACTATGGAAAAAACATTCTCAGCTATGAAATATACTTGGAGCTCGACAATCTCTGATTCAAGTTTAAATATTTTTTGTTTATATTTATTTCAATACTATTCATATTATCTTATTTTAATAGTATTTTTGTGGCCCAAATGTAAACCATGTTCCAATTTGAAGGGTGTTTTTGGCTCGCAATTTTTTCTCAAACCCATAAGTAATAGACAAAATATATGACTTAACATTGTTATATGAAAGCATATTTTCAAATATGACAATCTTTAATATATGAACAATATTAATTAGGGACATGACATCAACACCTTTGTAGATATCAATGGGCTTGCATAATGTTGCATTCTTACTGTGAAAATGCCTTAAAAAAACTAAAATAACCAACAATTTTTCCCAATTAAAGATCCACACAAAAACAAATTCAGATCCCATAATATTCACCTCTACCAATTCGATAATAGGGAGGTTGATTTGGTAGATCAAACTGTTGGTCAGTTCAAGCGACTGGGGTGCACCTGGGGTACCTGTGAGAAAAGCTAATGCTTTGATGAAGATTTGTTTGTATTACAACCTGTGACAATGATTGTGTTTTTTATACATTGTTTAATGTGTTGAAACATTATTTTAAGTATTAAACTTCTTGCACCAAATTATTAATTGAGTGGTTTGTTGTTTCCCTCCGTTTTTTACCTTTATTATGTCACTTGTTTGAGATTGGTACAAAAGAAGGCAAGGAGAACCCTCACCCAAAACATCTTTCCAATCTCGCCATGCTCTTGGCTTGGTGAAATAACCCTCTAACTAGTCAACAAA
The DNA here is from genome assembly GCA_032191745.1 of Picea mariana. Classification (NCBI taxonomy): domain Eukaryota; kingdom Viridiplantae; phylum Streptophyta; class Pinopsida; order Pinales; family Pinaceae; genus Picea; species Picea mariana. The sequence goes on along the minus strand of JASDQU010440318.1, from coordinate 36,601 downwards.
TTGAAAAGAACGAGCATTCGAAACTTGTGGTGGCCTAGATCTGCCCTTTAGCATCCAGGGGTAGAGTACTTTAGGGCAAACAACAACTATAAATTTGTTTACAGAGCTCTACATGCAGCTCAATCAAAGAATAGAAAAAGTGAGTCATACTTATATTTTCGAGGATGTATTTTCATAAGAGAAGCATCAAAAAGATAAAGAGATATCAATGGAGGGTTGTTGAAATAAAGTTATTGTACTGTCATTTTGAGTGTAAGTATAACAATGACGAGCTTGAATTTAAATTTTTTGTGGTTGATAACATATTTCTATTTGAATTCAACTAGCACATATCTTTTTTTCTTTCAAAATATTTCCAAAAAAGAATTTTGGTAATTTCATTAATCAAGCAAAACTAGTTAAATGAACTACATATTACATTTTCTCCGCAGAGCCTGCATTAAAAGGAAAGGTAGGACTTGTATATTCCTTAAGATCATAGAAAAAGCACTAAGATCCTGAATCTATTATCCAGTCATAATCCAAAAACTAGGCCCATGAGAACCTTGAACTACAACAACAAAGCAAATGCTCAAAAATTTGGCAAACACAACACAAGCAAAAATTAGCAAAGAGTGGGAATTGTATCCCTTCTATAAACAAACTCCCAAATGGGCACTAAGAAATTCGTTGATTTCTATATTAGTATGAACCAAGATCACTATGAACATTTTCTTCTAATATTACTATGAACCAAGATTGCGTTGACATGACAATGTTCTAACATTACTAGTTCTGGAAAAAATTGTCAGCATTTAACTTAATGGACTTTGAACAATGCAAAATTTGAAATATTATTGAAAATGCATGATGGATCTGTCCAAAAGAGAAATCCATTTTGACATCTCAAATGATGGACCTGATTTATTCACAATTGGGTACTTCGTATGAGTTTTTTCCTCGTGCTTTTCATTCCTGAACTCAACAATCTTATGCGTCTCCAGTTCACTTTGCCATGGTAGTGCAAAACGTTACTCATATCTCGATTGGGTAACATGGATAGAAATAGATCACATTGTTTCATTTCTTGTCAATGCATGATATGCAATTTTTTGGGGGGGGTTCAGCTGATATGTAGTATGGCATTTTCCTCATTTAAGGTAAATTTGCTATGGACGCGGAAGTCACATAGCATGTAGACAATCTTTTCCTTTTTATGTAGGTATATTTCATATGGAAATTATGTCAACCGATTAAGCACATCTTGTAATACAGGTTGTCTAATTGTACATTGTACAATTGTGTTGCTGAGGGTTCATATGCCAACGTTGACGCAATGACTATATATGCAAGGGAATTTTGCAATGCATCATAGACAATCAATTGTTCCATCATTTATGAATGCAGAGGCAGAAGCAGGAGAATTGCAATTGGAAGATACATGATCGAAGGGGGTCGAGTAGGCATTTGCTGCAACCAGAACACCCTCAACCTGCACACATGAGCATATTAGTTAATATATTGAACAATATAATATATATGTGTACAGCAAAAAAGTGGCACAAAGTTATTGAAGGAATTTTTTTTTGTGCAAATTGTTGTTGCAGGTGTATATGTGTACGTAGAATAGTTGTGGAGTTAGTTAGTTTCTTGAGATCTTGCACTATGTTTGTTCACCATTTCATTACAAATGTTGCTTGGGTTGTGCGAAATATCCTTTATTTAACATCTTTTTTCTTCGTTATATTTTTGAACAACATAATTGGAAATTGCCATTTATGCAATTGTTGCTCCATTGAGGAAAATAAATCTACATAGGTGTCGAACAATTGTAGTTGCACCATGGAACAGTTTAATAGTTATGTAAGATGTCTAAGATATATCATCATGTCAAAGAAAGGGACAGAAAAAAAGGGTATGGAAAACAGTACCATTGCCTTGTCATTGTCCGAGTTTCCATGTTTTATATGGAGAATATGTTGCGAGCCAACTTTTCTTGCAAATGTGATAACTACACCAATGGTTCCAATTGGGTAAATGCCATTGTTCTCTGCAAATTGGCTGATTGTTGTGTACAGTACGAAATGATATTCTGAGAAAATCACGGGAACGTTTTAGACAACACTTGTTTCATTGAGCAATATAATTTGATCATATACTGTTTTTGGTAATATATTGAAATTTGTAATGGATATTTCATTACCTGGCAAGATATTCTCTACATGTTTCTGGACACGTTGTGTAGGGATAGTCAGTGTAACTATCATCATGGCTTCGTTCTCTGTCATGTCTGCATGCATAATGCATCTAATTTTGTTTTCCTTGTCTAATTAGGTTTTATACATGACCATTATGTCTGCAATGAATAGTTGTCATGTTCGGAGGTTGTTCAAGCCTTCTATTGATAGTATATTGAGTGGTATAAGTTTAGACCTGGTGAAATCTTTTTTTGAACAAGAAAAGTAATGTGAATGGTTGTCTATATACATATCTTTTCTTTTTTTGTTTGCATCAATGTACAAGTAGATGCACAATTTGGATAAAGTATGCAGGTTAGATTTTTGTAACCATACCTCTTAGTCTATGGACCTTGCACTATGTTGGGCATTTCACTTGTACTCTTCGATAGTTCTTGTGAACTAAAAAACATGTGTTGTAAATTACATAAACATATTTACCATGGAATATTTGAATAAATAACTGAGGATATGTGTTTCCTAAACATAGCAAGAGAACAATCTATGAATCTTTACCTTTGGCCTTGTCATTGTGTTGATGTTTGCGATGATTGACTACTCATGCCCATGTCACTTTTCCAACTTTTTCTGATGCAAACATGTGTACATCAAACATGACAACAACTAAATATGCATGCGCATTGTATATTGCTCATAATTGATATGGATGTACATTAAGCACATGCATTGTGTTTGATTTACTATTATTGTTGGTATACCTTTTGGAAGATTGTAGTTCATCTTCCTCAGCTGTGGCACATACGGATTCATCCTCTTGTTCAATTAGTCTATTTTTTTTCAATGTAGTAATGCAGAGAATACAATGGACATGAAGCCAAGTTTCTAGGTAGGAACACGTGTAAAAAAGATTGAATACAATTTTATTTATTTCAATTTAGTAGCACAGAAAATAAAATTGACATGAAGGTAAGTTAATATGTAGGAAGATATGTAGTATCTACATATAAAAAAAATGAGTTGCAAATCAATAGAAAAAATATAGACAGAATAAATGAAATACAAAGAAATGGAATATGGAATATGGGTAGAAGCATGCACCTTTGCATGTCTTCTTCTACATTTCTGGTTAACAATTATTTGTCTTGTCAAGTTATTATGTTTGTTTCAATGAAGGAAAGTACAAAATACAATGAACATGAATGTAAGTTGGTATGTAAGGAAAAACAAAGAATATTTACATATAGTTAATTATAATCAAAGGAATAGAGTAACATATAGTGTTAGAAGCATGTACCTTTGTTTTTCTTGATCCATGTCTGTGTCTATATAGAATTTTTTATGCCCAAAATATATTACAAACCAGGAAAAACTAAGAGAATGGATGATTCTAGCTGAATAATTTGGTTTTGTGCAACAAGTTAACCAGATATGCTTTGAGACATGGAAATGTGATTTTGTAATATGCTTGATGTATATTTCATAATTCAAGTACAATACAAATTGTATCGTGATCAGACCAGTATGTGTCTAAGATAAAGAGGTTGTATTGTGAAATGGGCACATTTGACCATACATGTGTTGGGGTAAGAAAAAGGTATAAATATTCTCCTTGTTACTTTGGTTTATGATATATTCTTTGTTGGCTTATCTATTAGTTTGAAGTAATCAGGAAAGAAAATAATTAAAAAAAACTTTTGAATATAATATTAGATAATATTAGATATTTTCTAAACTTTGGGTTTGAATTACTTTGATTTTATGCAGAAATGGGCAATTGTTGTTAATCGAGGATAATCAAGAATATAATAAAAATACACAGTCCGTTGAAGACTAAAGAAATCAGGCATGAGACAATTCAAGGAAGATTGATTTTTATCTTGAAATGTTTATAAAATAGTAAAAGCAATCATGAGGATCTCTCGATCCTCAGGATAACTTAATTCACTTGTATTATTGTAATATATATAGAAGAGTGAACGATAAAGAGGGGAGTGTCATAATTCTGATCTCCTAACTGTTGATACTCTGCACAACAACCCAGTTGTAAATGACTTATCAATTCTGAAATTAATGGAAGTTTCAAGTGTTTTGACCATTTCCGTGTACTGAGTTTTTCATAACAGTATATTTTGAAGACCTTGGGCCTAGTCGATAGGAGCTACTGTCTTATCTATATTTTTATTGATTCTATGGTAATTTTGTGGGTTAGTATTTCCTTCAGCAGTTAGAATAGATTCATTAGCATGTTGTTTCTATTATGAATTGATTTTGTTATTCCATTCACAGAGGTTATCCATTCTATTTGGAAATTATTGATTGATGTTCAATTACCGATTGTTGTCAATTTATCACTTGTTGATTCTTTTCATTAATTTTTCATTTGTTGTTCCTTCTCAAATCTTAATAGATCATTGTTCCTTTCGAATAGGTTGATTAATGACTGTTCTTTGAGAGATTGATTCATTGGTGTTTTTGTATATTAAATTGTTGTTTCTTGGATAGATAAATGAGTTCAGTAATTAATTGATGTTTCTTTTCAAGGTGTGTTATTGCTTAGAGTATATTTCCTTTTGATTGAATTATTAGTTTTAGATTTTGTAGTTAATATGTGAACAAACATATTTCTATAGTAATTTAGATGAATCTAGATTTGTTGTAAATGAACTATCTACATGATTTAAACCTCTACAACTTATCCGCATAGATTTTGTGGACAATCTTGAGAGAAAAAGACGAATCATCAATTGATAAAATTAATGTTATACTAAGGTTGTTCTTAGGACATCTTTAGCACCCAACCACATGGTCAATACGTGTGTTTTGTACATGGTTTATATTATCCAAAAGAAAGTGGAGACTATAATTGCACATGTAGTTTTCCAATTCTTTTGTTCTGGCACTATTTTGTATCATGTCAATATTGAAGTCTCCTAAAATGATAATGATTCCATTCATATGTAAATGATGTAATCCATTTGAAACAACATTCAGTACGTTGGGAAATTTTGCATGCAGAGCGGCATAGAGATTCAATATTGCAATTTCTGATTCATGGAAGATTACTCTTTCTAGCACCATCTCAACATTGTTTTCTTTGAAATGCATATGATCCAAAATTGTTACATGTTTTTTCACTAATATCATCACTCCATGTGTAATGTAACTTGATATGCAATTGTGATTTGGAAATTGTTTGTTTTGCATGCATAATGCCATGTATGTTTCCTGCAAGCATAGAATATCAGATTTCATTGTGTCATAGTCATTTTGTATATCATTCATATGTGCATGTAAGTTGTGCGTGTTAAGTGAGAGAATTGATACAGATGATTTTTTTTTTATGGATTGGTAATCATATTGTAGATGTCATTTTGCGTTATTCCTAAGGCGTTGCATCTCAATATAAAATTTATGCTTGACCTTGAAGTTATCTTCTGTAAGAGTGATTAGTAAATACAAGGAGTCTATGCTTCTGACACAGGATAGAGTTGTGTATACAAGTCCATGTATTTGTATTCCAATAGGGTCAAACAAAACACTATCAAGTGTTAACCCTTGTGATCTTTGGATTGTACGTGCACATGCAAGTTTAATTGAAAACTATTTTCAAATCTTCAGATGACCTATATTTTCCGATGTCGATACTAGTTTTGATATTCGTAAGATAGGTGTCCAATCGCACGCAGTGTTTGAATTATATAGATAAGCTAACTTGTTTTCTTGTCGGTGGCCAATATGTGGGTCTGTTACACATTATTTTCGTCACCCTTATCACTGTTAATGATGTAAACCTATCCTTTGTCTTTATAAGGATCAATGGCCTGAATCCCTGAAGAAGAATGAAGATACGTTTTCCCAGAAAGATGAAAATTACATTTTCCTTTGTAAAAACCTTATGAAAAGGGATCATCGCACCTTTCTTAGTGTTAAGGGTGCGATGATCTAGGATCGTCGTAGGTTTCACCACAGTGTCCTGCAACGTCGTCACAATTTTCTCAGTTCTAAGGGTGCGATTATTTTCGTACGAAGGAAAAAGAGCATCTTCTCGACGTTTCTAAAATAGAAGCTTCAAGGGTGAGGTGGCCTCCGATCGGTTTGGATATGAGTCGCATCCCTGTTCTCATGGGATCATCCTAACCTATTCACCCTATGCTTTTCAGCTTATAAAAGGAGAGGAGTTCTCACTGGGAAAGCTAGCTTGATTCAGTTACTGAGTTTTGTAGCTTGGAGTTTTTGGAGCTTGTACGATGGCTTTGAGATTTTCTTTGTCAAGATAGATTGTTGATCTCAGAATCCATGAAGAATAAGTGTGTGGGAAGCAAGGAAATGTTGGAAGGAACTTGACAACATCAAGGCATCTAGTTGTATCTTTCTTCCACATTATTTAATACATTGATATATTTCTTTCCCATAAAATTGGTCTTATTTTATTGTATGACTCCTTGATCACATACATAGGTTTTGTTGAGTATACGTTGTTTCTTTCACTTTGTTGTCTTGTGTCTTTTTATAGTTTCATCATCTCATAATCCTTGAAATGGAGCGAGGATGACACTAGCGAGGACAAACGACATTTAAAAGGTATGTCATTTATCTCTTCTTAGTTAGTATTCTTGATAGTTAAATCTTAGGGAAAGTTTTATATTTTGTGTTGTTTTGTTCTAGTTTTAAGGTGAAATTAGGGAGATATGTTTGTGTTCGCACTTACCAATTTTTCCAATAAAAAAATTGGCGACCATACTAGAGAAAAATTTGTTTTCCTAGTAGTCTTTATTTCTTGCTTTGATTGCCCGGGTTCTGTTTTCTGAGTCATTGGGAGATCCATATTGACTCTCTGACTATTTAATTTCACTGGAAAACCTTCATGATTTTTATTTTTTCCATTTTTCCTTTGATCGTCGCAACCTTCTTTGAGAGACAGTGAGGCAATATAGGATCAACGCATCCTACCTTTAGACACAGTGTGACAGTTTCGCACTGTACTATTATCTGGCCCGCAACAATCTAGGATCATTGCACTGTGTTGGCTAGTAGCCCACGACGATTTTTTGAAAAGCTTTAGTTTTTGATGGTTTTCCCTACCCAGATCTATGATAAGTGTTTGGGGTGATTTGTTAGGGGTGATTACATCCTGCTTATCAACTTTGAATCTTCTTTCAGCGATCTTTGCCTTGTTTTAGCTTGTTTTCTTTTGAAATATTTGATCTCTTTCTTTGAGTGTCTTTCAGTTACAAAGCATTTTTTTTCTTTAGAATTTTTTAGTGAAAGAACATTTCTTTTTTTTGAATAGTTCATTTAAAAAAAAAAAATTAGATTGGGGCATCTTTGCATTTGAAGTAACAAAATTGCATGGTTTTTGGCATTTTTTGGTCTTGAATTGGTGTACACTCTCTTTGGCTCATTTCTTAAAAATATTAATATTAATGAGTTTAATAAAATTTTGGGACATTCTGCATTTGGGAATGATAAACGTTTTCTCCTTCTCGTAATATAACTTTCATCAAAGTGAAATATTTGCATTCTCATTTCTTTGCATTTTTTAGAGTCGGTCAAAACATCATCTAATCCATGCCATTTTCCTCTTGAGTAAACAACAGACTTAAAATAAAGCACTTATAAAAATTGATTAGAACTTTTTATATTTTCTGGTAGAAAACCTACATTACATTAGTTTTAGGGCTTTGGAATAGGTGTGAATGACAACTTTCCAAAGCTACAAACAAACATAGAATCTTGTGTTAGAGAGCAGTGAAATCCACTTGCTACATTTTGTCCTGGGAAGCCCTTCTAACACATGGGTCAATCATGAGGTTGCATTAGGACTGGAAGATTTACTCACCCTACTTTTTTGGTCTCAGTGTAGAGATTATGCATATTATTTGGGGTCACTTGATAAGAAAATCCTATGGGGACCTTCTCGAGATGATTTTGGGCTTAGATACCCTGTCTTTGCACATGGATTGGAATGTTGATTGTTTCCCCAGTCATCATTGTCGTAATTGGTAACTTTAGTGGCCTATCGCTTTAGGGTCTTTACACAAGGTGACAGTGAAGGGGAAAGTATTTGATGTACATGGAATCGATGTTGGCTAAAATCGCTTGGGATCCTTGGAGGGTATACCCATGGTTATGTGTGGGAGATTGCACTGGGGTGTAATTCCATTAAGCAGGACGTCAATGTAACTTTTCCACCCGCTCTATCTTAGCCCCTTCTTATATTGTTCTCACAATATTGGATTTCATCACCAACTAGTGTGTTCATTGTGAGAAGGTTTTTGTTTTTTTGTTTGCTTCCTAGATTTTTAGCATGTGTTGTTTATTTTCCCTAGAAGACTCTAGGTTGGATCTGTTTTTTATGGCGTTAGTTCCAGGAATGAACAATGAAGCAACCCCTGCTCCAGGGGAGCCTTTTGTTTTTCCTTCTAATGGAAATGTTGGTCCTCCTTACTTCACTACTTTGAGCCTTCCAGGGCTCACAATTGGATTACCGGTATGGGTTTTTTCCACTCAGGTAATCCTAAATGTAGCAAGTGCTTCGGTTGTAAGCACTTTCCCCCAAGAGAATCAACCTCATGTTGATCCTTCGCCTCTTCACCAATAATATCTTCTTCGCCTTCTTCACTTGCAAGGTCTTCTTCTGTTTCATATTCTTTGCCGAGTGAAATCTTTGAAGCTAGTAACCCAGTGGATAAGAAGAAGAAGAAAAGGAAGATTAAGAACAAGAAAAATAAGCAAGGTTCCAAGCCTCCAAGCACTTCCATACATGTTGGAAAACAACCAATCATTGATAATCGTTCTAGGAGTGTTGACGATACTAAGATCACCCAAAAAAATCATAAGCACAAGTACCCTTGTAGGACTTGTAAGGGTAGCCATCTTCTTAAAGATTGCTCTGGTCTATCCAAGGTTATAGAAGCATGGACTACAAGTCCTTTCCAACCCATGTCGTCAGCCTCTGAACAACATGTTTATGACCTCCTGTCAACTATTTAGGATACCATTGGGAAGAAGAAAAGTAGAGTCAAGTTCCAGTGTATTTTATGTGGAGGGAGTCATCAAACTCACCTTTTCCCTCATATGGACAAAGCCTCAAAATTACTAGAAGACATGACTATTTTCCAACCTCAACTTCTAGTTGCTTATCGCAATCTTACTCTTGACCCATCTGTAGTTTATGGAATGATCAATCTGCTCCCTTCGTCGGTCAGTCTGGTTGATCATGTAGTCAATCTAGTCATGTCCTTAGTTGCACCAGTTGACAAACTGGTCGAACCGGTCCCATCCTCGGTCGATCCTACTCTCCCGTTAGAGAGTGAAACCCAAGCGGTCGATCTGTTTCCATCCATTGACCTCATTCTCCCCTTGGAGAATGAAACTCAAGTGGTCGATCTGATCTCATCATCGGTTGATCCTAATCTCCCTCTAGAAAGTAAACCCGATATTTCCCAAGTTTTTCTCGTTGATACATAATCTATTGTGTTGGGGGAAAATCCTCCTTCTTCCGTGGAACCCCCTCCAAGTAATGAGGCCATACTTTTTGATTGGGGTACTCTACCTGGACCTCATCTTCCCTCTCACATTCCTTTCAAGATTACAGTACAGGTTTACAGTCGGGACATTCCTCATACACTAATAGATGACGGTGCGTCCGTTAGTATTTTGTACTCTATTGCTTGGCAAGCTTTGGGTTATCCTCAGCTTGTGCTAGTTACCTAGAGTCTATTAGATTTTAACAGAAGAACCAATCAACCTTTAGGAGTCCTTCCTCATTTTCCCGTAACTTTGGAATGGAAAACTGTCTTTATTGACATCATGGTATTCCAAGACATCCTGGATTTTGATTTACTCCTTGGGCAAGATTATGTCTATTCCATGAAAGCTATTGTGTCCACTCTTTTTCGTGTGATATATTTCCCTCACGATGGAATAATTGTGACTATTGATCAACTTTAATTCATTGGTCCCGACTCAATAACCTCCCTAAATAGTTTGTATATGCAGACGGTATCGTCCCTGCCACAGGTCAATTATGTGGCGTTGTCCCCCATGCCTTCACCTGCTGATGAAGATGAGCCTCTCGCTGTAATCTCAGTCTCTTATGACTTAGATCCAATAGTTGACATGGTGATCTCTTCGATAGAGATTTTAGATCCTGGTCTCCTTACCCCTATCGCAACCCTCAACATGTGTTCCTTCCAGAGAGTGTTTCTTTCGTCAAATGAATATCTCTTGGAATCCATGACCATCGATGATTTTAGGGGCTAAACTTCACTCATGGGACAATTTTCCATAGTTTTTCCCCAAAAAATATTTGTTATTCTAAAAATGATTCGCCCAAATTCTATAGGATAATATTATTTTACCTCAAAAATCGTCAAAATTTTATACAAACTATATAAAATCCTTACAAATTTGAATATTTTTACAAAAATATCGCCAAACATTTATAGTTGGCATATGAAGGATTAGTAATATTCGCCAAGGTTTCTACATTTTAAAATAAATTTCCATCCTTAAAATCATCCGTGGCCATGACTGAGTTTTGTCCCTTGACATTGTGTCCTTCCGGAGCATTTTCCTCTTGGAAGCCATGATCAAGAAGAGTCTCTTGAGCATGGTTTTCTGATTTCAATCTCATTTAAAAATGAAACCAACTTTGAGCATGGTTTTCTTATTTCAATCTCATTTAAAAATGAAACCAGCTTTGAGCATGGTTTTCTGATTTCAAGCTCATTAAAAAATGAAACCAGTTATGAGGATAGTTTTTGCATCTCTATGACAATCTCATTAAAAAATGAAATAGAGGTCGTGATGATAGTTTTGTGTTTCTGTGGGAACCTTGCTAAAAAATGAAATAGAGGTTATGAGCATAGTTCATGTTTCTGTGTCAAGATCATTAAAAAATGAAACAGAGGTCTGGGGATTGAACCTAGATTCTCGAGCATAGTTCTTGTTTCTATGTCAAGCTCGTTAAAAAATGAAATAGATTTTCCCCCTCTTCGATTGAGTCAAGTACTTTGTTATGTATAGTATTTGAAGCTTCTTTTCATTTGCCTTTGCAGTTGGATGAAATGAATCTTTGGGGGGCATTTTCTTATAGCCTCTAGACTTCATGCTAAAGTTAAGTCGCTAGCTTCTTAAGCTGGCGACAAAGTACCAAACATCCCTGGATAATGCGTTGGGAAGTCGCAAGAATAGTTTTCTCTGGTTCAATTTTGTGTAAAAATGAAACCACCTACCTCAAGCATGGTTTCCTCTGATTCAAGCTTGTGTAAAAATGAAACTATCCAAGCATATTTTTGTTTAGTTTTAAGCTTGTGTAAAAATAAAATCTATCCCAAGCATAGTTTTGTTTTGTTTTAAGCTTGCATAAAAATGAAAACAATCCTGAGCTTAGTCTTTGTTCTTTCTCATGCTCGTAAATGCCTGAGAATGTAACCGAGTAAACATTTATCACTTTTTCGTACTTGTAAAAGTTATACAAAAAAGGAACCCCCTAGAGTTCCCTTTAATATTTTTTTAGACTCTCTAAACATGAAAACATTGTCGAGCGATCTTGTTCTTTTCACGCTCGTTAAAGTATTAGAAAACACGTCTTTTGATCAGTATTTTATCTCTTTTTTGGTCTCATTGGACTACTTTATGGAAAAATACATTTTGGAGTTTCCTTTAAGTGTTTTTCAGACTCTCTAAACATGAAAAACCCTTGAGTTTACTTTCTTTGGACTCGTAAAATAAACATCAAAAGGCCCATATGAGACCGAACCATTCCTTCCTAGGGTTCGTTAAACATACTCTGACGAACTCATCTAAAGGATGAGCTTACAGTTCAAGCATATGTTACCCTCAAGCTTGTGTAAAAATAAAGAGGTACTCGCCAGAAATGGTGGGGGGGAATTTGGAAAGAAATGTATCTAAACTTGTATTCTATGGAAGAGTCACTTTTGAACATGACACTCTTTTACTCGCTTTTTGTCTAGGTTGGAAAATCTTCTTATATCTTGATCATACTCCTTTATAAGATTACAAGTTGTTCTATGATCCCTATTGTTGAGTCAGTTTTTCCAAGACAGTTGTTGTGTCGTCAATATGTTCAAAGAGAAGTTCAACCCAGAAAGCCTTTGATTGCATTGGCCATTTCTGCAATCCTTAAGCCTTCTATTGCGTCAGCCATCCCCGAGTCAGTTCTGACTCACTTTTTACTCTGATCTACTTCAAATCTTGTTACATGTTTTCTGTCATTGATGGGAGATACATTAAGGCCCTCCTGTGACGAGTCTTTTCCTATCAACTTCAACTCATTATCCAGGAATTAGACTTAGAAAATAATTGGTACCTTGGAACTTGTATGCCTCAATGGCAGGTTTCCTCAATTTCGACAGTGGTTTTTCATTATTAACCCCTAATCGGGAGATTCCGTCGAGTGTTCGACTTCATATCATAAATTCACACCTATTGGATTGTACTAGTGTACCTTGGGATTCATTGATATTAATGGTGATTTCTCTCTCCCTTGTTAATAGTATACACTAATGACCGTTAATCAAGTGGTTTCTACCATGTTCGACTTCAGCACATGTATTCGCATGGTTAGATTCGTACTATAGAGTGATGGAGAAGAAGACCCAGATCTTTTCTGACAGATTCAGGTTGCATTGGAGTATATTCAGATTGTACTGTTGCATAGATCCACAGTGTATGTCTCGTGGCTATGTTCAAGTTTGAGTCTTTAACCCATAGATCCACAATGTATTTTTGGTGGCTATGTTCAAATTTGAGTCATAATGGAATGGATCCACAGTGTATGTTTGGTGGCTCCACATGGTTTCCTCTCATGTTAGTTAGTATGCTTGATAGTTAAAACTTAGGCAAAGTTTTATATTATGTCTTGTTTTTTTCTAGTTTTGGGTTGAAACTAGGGAGATTTGTTTGTGTCCACACTTACCGATTTGTCCAATAATAGGGTCATGGAACTTAATTCATAGGACATCAACGTTTTATGTTTTGGTATAATCTTTGAGTATTCCATATGCACCATTCACCACACCATCCTACGGATCATAGTTGCAGGCATGTATTTCAACTAGCATGTCTAATTTCAGGACAAGTTGCAAAGGCAACATGGTTGTATGTTGATGACATGGTACATTTCCATGGTTGTCTTCTTCAAGGTCAATTGAATTGATGATGATATCATCGTCAGGCATGAGCGATAGCATGTACCTGTTATGAATTGCAACATCCTTATTATTGTAGAACAGGTAAGGGAATTTTGGGTCTATTGGTGCAGGTTGCATGCACCTTGAATTGATATATGTTAAGTCATCACATGTTTGGCTGTTTGTCCTCATTCTATTAAGAATTGAAATAAATTTTTAATTTGTCTAGCGCATTGTAGTATGTAATTCAAACCATTTTATATTGTCTTTCCAAAATTCATGGGTCACTGTTTGCATATTGACCATAGGTTTTTCAAATATCAGAGAATCTTGGATGGGATGTCCCTTGTAAATATCCCCACAGAATATCATGTCAATGTCCCCAAAGTATTTGGTGTGCACATGTTTTATGTTTCTCAGTCGATTGTCAATGGAATATAAGAAGCGACTTCTAATCAAATATGCCTCATCTATGAAGACAAGTTGTAGTTCGTCATAAAGCTTAGACAAGGTATCTAACATTTCCTTGTTGAGTGGAAGAAAATGTGACTTGTTAAAAGGAATTAAAAATGTAGAGTGGATTGTTGTTCCACCTACATTACATGCAATGTTTCCTGTATATGAAACTATTAGTCCCTTTGGTTTCATAGGGCTAGTCGAATTGTTTGAATCATAGATTCATATAAGAATTTGGAATATTGCTTTTGCTGTGAATGTCTTGTCTATTCCTATCGTGACTGTAAGGAACAAGTGCACAGAAGTGTGCATGTTTAAGCATTTTTCATTGTAATTTCCTTTAGGATTGCTTGCTATTCTCGATTCAACATTCGTTTAACTCTGTAGTATTCGTTATTTTCTATAAAGAAAGGATGTTTTGTGACTTGAAATCCAAGATTGATACGTTTTTCAATGGTGGTTGCTCGAGGACAAGGCAAATATTCTTGCAATTCGTAGGACTCATAGAGAGTTCTAGTTGTTTTATGGTTTTTTAATGTCTCATCAACATTGTTAGGGTTTTCTAGTTCATGAACAACACTTTCTAAATCACCCCATCTTGGGTTGACATTGTATGTAAAACTAGCCTCATTGGTTTGTACTGTAGTCTCATAAGTCATATATGCAACTTCCCATGCAGGGAAGTTATGTTTTAATGTTTTTTCATTTTGATCAAATGGAACGTACAACAATAGTTTTTATCTACAAAAAATTTCATATTCGATGTGTTCGTTGTATTTGACAAAGCCTATTACATTTGTTTTTTTTCTTTTTGATATGGGTGTACCATTTTTTTTGTAATGTGATACAAACTCTGCAAGAAAGATATGCTTAATAGGAGGTGGAAATTGGAGGCAATAATCAATAATAGAGTGACATGTCATGTCCTCTGAATTATCAGGCTCTTGTTCTAGCAAAGATGGCGGTTTAAGGACGAATGTGCGTGTATCATGTGGAGATGTGTTTATGAAGACACATTTCCTTGAAATATAGTTCACAGGTAGGGAAAGTGCAATGTGAACTTCTTGTTGAGAAGACATTTGTTGAAGATTAAGTAATGTATTTCCAAGTGTATGTATCATTTGCATAGCATCAATCTGACTTTTTTCATGTTCTTTGTGTATTCTTCTAAATGCACTTGTAATAGATTTTTCAACCTTTGTCATGTACGAGGTACAATATGATGTTGCAGCATATGCATTGAGGACATATTGTGCATATGTATTTGCATTCCACATAATTGGCATGTCCTTGGAGAAACCGTTGTTCCAAATATGTGAAGGTTTATGTTTAAGGAAAATTGTTGGCTGTTTAAGTGTAGATTGTATCACTTGGATTTACTCATGTTCTGTTAGATTTAGTTCTACCAAGAAGTCCTCGAATCTCATTAAGTCATCGAAGTCTCATTGTTCTAGAAATGTAAACAAAGATTTTGATTTCTCAATGAGAACATTGTCCTCTAAACTAATTGGTTCTATGATTCGTGTTGTTCTCATTAGTGGCACAGGGAAGTTTTATATGCTATGTGAATTATTTATTTTTTTATAGCTTCTTGTATGGTAATGTCTATGAACCTCAACAAGATATGGATCTAAATGGTTCATGTTTCATGTTATGTATTTGTCCAAAAACTTCTCGATGTGTGAGTTGTTGTCATTTCCATAGACCGGTGCACCCTCTATCCATAACAGTGTGTGGTCATGCTCACTCCCTCTATTTTGGAACTCAGTGAAAAAATAGTAGTCCAATATTTTTCCTAAGAACATTTCATCATGACATATCAATTTCCTCAAATCATTTATTTTGTGTCTATAGTAACGAGTACATGTCACTAGGTCTTTACTTATGAGGTAGTCAATGTCATTATTTTCCAATATATCAATTTATTTTTTCCTTTTCCTATTCCTATGCAATGAATACATCACAGTCACTAATGGATCCCAATGATGCCTTGTACATGTAAATGTGATGAAAAACATTGGGGGTCCCAATTGTCAGATCATTGCAAATACAATTTTCTTGTTTTGTTGCAAGTAGTCAGGAGAGATGTGAATGTTTTTGAAATCTATGTATCCAATATCAGATTTTAGTATTTTTTATAGGTTTTTTTTGTACTTCACATCGCTGGCCAATAACTTTCTTCCTTGTAGTTGGCCTTTTCTTATTCGCACCCACATGCAAGAGAGAAATTTCACAATTATTATGCACATTGTTTTGAAAAACAAATTTGTTATGTGACAAGAGAAGTCACCGCTTGAATGTAGCAGTTCCCATCGAACTATTTTTTGGTAGTTGAATCGTTCTGTGATGTCACTGGAACGTGGGTATCCATAGAACAGTGTTGGGAAGTTCATTTACTCAATAAATTTGTCCTTGAATATTTCAAGTGGATGTTTCCCTTCAGCAGGTGCAATTTTAACAATCTTGTCTTGCAAGTCATGAATGTGTTGTGAGTCAGTGAATCCATGTATCAATGTTTTATCAAGTCTTTCATTCTCTGATTCATAGCTTGTATCAAATTCACTGGTAGTGTCAAACGTTTGTGCAGAGTTGTCATTTCCGTTTTCAAGAACATGGTTCCAGTTATCATTTATACAAATGTTGTGTGCTTTGTACAGGGCCCTAGAAAATAATTATTTTAATGCTTTCATGACAATGTGCATACGCACTCTACCTGTCTGGTATGCATTCTTGTATTGCAAACGTATTTTGAGAGCTACAACAATTGCCATTGTCTCGGTCATGAATTGTGGAAGGGCTTTTTGCACAACATCTAGTTGGACAGGAACATTAATAATTGATCATGTTAAGCCCATTTGGGGTCATTTATAGCCCCAGGGTATGATTTGTGCAAATGCAATTCATAGAGACACAAGTCTCTCTTCAAGTTATGTAAGTGTACTTATATATGGTAGTGGTGTGTTACATATTCTTTGGTAAGGTGTTGCAAAGTGTGGAAATTTTCCATTTTCAAGTGATCATTTGCATGGAAGACAAATATTTCTAGTGGAAAATGTTTTATCATTTAGTTTCAAGATGAGGTATTATTTTTGCAACTCGGGGGTGAAAGACTTAGTGTTTTTTGAAAAATTCAATTCCTCGCAAATTGCACATGCAATGCAAGGAGTGTCTTTAATTTGTTTCATATAGATCTGCTTTGCATCTCTCTTTCCTAGACAAGGATGTGTAGTAAGTGTTTAATGGTTTTCAATGCTATCAGTGCATGTTGTTGGCTCTAGGATACAATATGTGATTTTTCCCTCTCAGTCAGTATCATGACCATTGTGGGATATGTAGTTTCACATGTTTCTCTCACGTATATGTTTTTTCAACATGCGGTAGGTTAACTTATGGTTGCCACTCAAAACTAGTTTCACTTGTTGACAAGCCATGTTGAAGGTGGAATCAAAATTTGTTACGAGCATTGCCTCCTCACCACCTCAATGGTGAAAACGACGATGTTCTTTTTCATTGGACATGTGATGTTTGTGTTCAGCAGGAAGTGTGAAAATGTGATCGTGTTGTGCATGCACAATTTTGTTTAGGTTGTGATATGTGAGTTTGTGTTTTTGGTTGAGCTCCCTTTCACCTCATGAAGATCGGCTGTACAACTCAGAGGTATAGAAGGAAGTGCACTTATGTATTCATTTCTTTCATGTATGACCTTTTTCAAGTTGGGATAATTCAGTCTATGTTTTTTGTTGGATCTCTGTATGACCTTATGACAATTGGGATGAGTTTCATTATGATTAGACAGTATGCGACGCTTATGCAGATTTGATGTGGTTTGTGTGGCATGGACAGTGGATATTGAACTAGAAGTATTTCTTATCAAAGGTTGATAATGGATGTGTGGCGTATCTGTTTTCAATGATATGATGTCAATTGTTTGATCCTAGTTTGAATCAATATGGTAAGATTCGATAGTACCATCTGATAGGGTTGACCATACTTAGATATTTACTCTGAATATGATAGATATACATTGTAAACATAATGTGCCACCCTCTATATTTCCTTTCTCATATGGAATTGCCATGTTTACAAGGTATTGTTCCCAAATTCCAATTGTCAACATTCTATATATGAGATATGGTAGACGGTGTTGATGCAAGCAGTTAAATGCCTATTGACTGCCACCTATAATTGCATTGCAAAAGCATTTCATAGTGTAAATGTGCAGTGAGTGTTGAAGGAAAATTTCCCTGCAGACAGGTAGATCTCCTCTTGAGAGCTAGACTCTTAACTCTTAAGATAGAAGACGATTAACATGGACACTGACTTCCTTTCAGATCTATACAAACTAATGCATGAGGAGGAAGGAGAACATAAGTACCTTTTTATCGACGTTTGTCCCTGTACGCTCTGAGTTGAGCTCCAATCGTTCGCTCCTCGACGAGCCCTGTAGACAAACAACAGTACAACCACTTCCTACTCTATTGATATTATCTCAAAATACATCTATCTATCATAGACAAGTTCATATGAGATTAAACACGAACTAGAAAGAAACAGGCCAAGCGTGTCATATTAATGAGAACAACGACAGAAGTAGCTTACAACCGTAGATGCGAACGCAACAGCTTCATCAAGTCCCCTTTGTCTCAACCCTTGCTCGAAAGATCCACGATCCGGACGACAGCAGCTTCAAAGATTACTCTCCTCTAGTTCACTGTGTGTTTCCTATGAGATCATAGGTTTCATGCTTGGAATTCTTCCTCCTTTTCACCATCATAGAGCCTGCTTATATAGGTTAAGAGAGGCTTAACCTCTTGAGGTATCTTTAGGGTAGGTTGAGGAATTCCCTCCTTAGATCAGAGATCTTCTCCTAAGATCATGATTGAACTGGGAATTCGAATGCAACTGCCTTCCAAACTTGAAATATCCTCCCCTTATTCTCCTCAACAAATCAACTACTGTCCCAGATTAGATAGAGCTCCCTCAAAAAGGGCATCAGGGCGTTATAATGCTCCCTGGTAGGCTCAAGGGGAGCGCCAGCACTCTAAACATGGGTAGCTCTCCTTCAGAGGGGTGATTTTGTGTTATAACGCTCCCCAACACCTTATGGGGGAGCGCCAATGCTCCTAAGGCTGATGTAGGGGAGCGCTCTCTCCAAAAACCTTAGTTTGAGAGCTCCTTTCAAGTGGCAAGAGATATTTGACCTCAGTTAACCATCTCTCTTCTTCCAAATCAGGTGTTTCAGGTATTGTAAGTGTCTCCTTAGTGTCGTCATCATGGAAGTATGCTTGAACAACATTTGCGACACTTGTGAACAATATGTGACACTTGCGATAGTTATGAGGAGCATGCGACACTTGCGACACTCATCACAGCGAGTAATATTGATGTGTAACAGATTGCCCCCAAAGTATGAAGTTAGAAGATGAGAACTGATAACTGAAATGATTTGTAGACTTTCAAGCAAGGGTATAGACTCAGAGAACCTGATGGAAGCTGCACACAAACATCCAACAAATATTATGGCATGTTTCAAAACCCAAGGCAGGCATACCTATGCTTGGATGATCAAGACTTGCAAGATATGGCCGCCATAAAATACACTGCGGGTCCATAATTGTATTGATGAAAAGGTATAGCCACCGAGGATACAATGTGGATCTATACTTTGATGACCTGGACTGATCATAGCCACGAAGAATACACAGTGGATCTATGAGATGACAATACATAGCCACGACCAATACAAAGTGGATCTATGTAACAGTGTATGTATCATTCGTCCAAGAGAAACTCCTTCGCAACCTGGGCAAAGTGTATATTAAAGTGATCATTCAACCCAGGGTCTTCTTACCAATCCCAACGTGGTATGAATCTAACCATGTGAATAGATGTCCTGATGTCGAACATGGTAGAAACCACTTGATTACCGGTCAATGGTGTAAACCGTTAACAAGTGTGAGGGAGATCGCCATTAATGTCAATGATTCCCAGGATACCCTAGTACATTCCAACGAATGTGAATGGATGAGCTGGAGTCGAACATCCATGGAATCATCCGATCAGAGGTCAATGATGTAAACCTATTGTCGAACATGAGGAGGCCTGCCATTGAGGCATGCAGGTCCCAAAGTACTAACTGGTTTCTAAGCTTAATTCCTGGATAATGTGTTGAGTTCGACAGGAATAGGCTCGTCAAAGGAGGGCCTCGATGTATCCCCCATCAGCGACATGAAACAAACATAGAGATGTAATTGGTAGATCAAATGAACACGGATTGACATGGGTATTGAGACAAGATATTTGTGATGGCTAACTCTAGAGGCGGATATTTCCCTTGAACACTGAGGCACAACAGCAAAAACATGACATGGACCAAAACTTGATGATGCAGTGGATGCTGTGACTTATGTCAGGTGACCCAAAGGAGTGAAAGAAACTCAAAGGATTGGCTCAGTGCAGAGGTTCAGTGGATTATAATGCGTGAAAATGACAAAGTGTCGTGTTCAAGGGCGACTCTAAGAATTACTTGGTAATGTTCTCAAGAGACTACTTGGCTTGCTTCTTTCAAATTTCCCCCCATCCAGATAGACGAGTACCTCTTTTTGATTTAATGAGCTCGAGGAGGATAACACATGCTCAATATAACTCACCTTCAATAAGTTCCTCTTCATTTCTTTAACGAACCGGAATAAGTAAGGGTTCGGTCTCGTATGGGCCTGTCGATGTTTGTTTTAATGAGTCCAAAGATAGAAAACTCAAAGGTTTTTCATGATTATAGAGTCTGGAAAAACACTTAAAAGAGAACTCTCTCAGTTCCTTTTTCGTACG
>JASDQU010440317.1:33061-46615 GCA_032191745.1 Picea mariana | reverse complement strand
CCTTGTTGCAGCTAATTCCAAAAAGTATTACCAATCTTCGTGTTTTCACCATAATACCTAGCCAAATATTAATCACAACTCCACTGGAAGAAGAACATCATGAGTAAGGTGCATTTTGAATAATTTTACTCCCACACACAAACCTAAGTAGTTCATTGGTCATGCTTGTGGAGCACCATTACATACTCTCATGGCTACTATGAGGGAAGTGTGTGCTCAAAGTGAATGATATCCACCATGGAGAGTTTATGTTTGGATCCTTAACGTAACATATAAAGCAAGAGAGTGAGCTAATCTTGTGGAAAAATGACCTTTTTCTAGCGATAAAATTTGACATGTATCTAGTAAATATTTCAATCATGATCAAAGTTCCATCATAATCCAAATTTTGTGCATGGTGAAATGATGCCCATATGCATTTTATCCAATTTTATTCCAACCCATATCATCAAAAATTGATCATAAGTTGGGTTGAGGTGGTATGACAATATGGTTGGGAGGTAGTTTTTTCACTCTTCCCTTGCAGGTTCAGATGCATGCAAGGAAGGACTTGGTGGAGTCCTCACTCAAAACGGACACGTCATTGGTTATGAGTCCAGAAAGCTTAAAGAACATGAGAGGAAATATGCCACACATGACTTGGAGTTTGCTGCCATTGTTCATGCATTGAAGATGTGGAGACATTATCTCATCGGAAAGAGATTTGAATTAAGAACAAACCATAGTGGTCTGAAATATCTTTTTGAATAGCCAACTTTGAATGCTAGAAAAATGAGATGGATGGAATTTTTAAGTGAATACGATTTTGACATCAAGCATATCAAAGGAAATTAAAATAGAGTTGCAGATGCACTCAGTGGAAGAATATATCTCATGCATGCTACAACCATTAGTATGCATGGATCATATTTGAAGAACACAATTTTGGATGTTGTTGTTACAGATCAACATTATCTACAGGTAAAAAAGATTATAACATGAAAATGTATAGCAAAAAATTAAAGAATATGAGATGAAGGAAGATGAATTACTTATGCATAAAAATAGAATTTATGTTCCTAGTTCCAGAGAACTTAGAAATTTGGTATTAAAAGAAATACATAATGTTTTGTATGTTGGACATCCCAATTACCAAAAAACAATTGCATTAGTAAGAAGACAATTCTTTTGGCCAAGAATGAAGAAAGATGTTACTGACTACATTGCTAGATGTATGTAATGTAAAAGAGTGAAGGTTGAGCATAGACACCCAATGAGTTTGCTACAACCATTACCAATTCCAGAGAAGAAATGTGAAGTGGTAACCATTGATTTTATAACTAAATTTCCCAGGATGACAAGGCAACATGATTCAATCATGGTAGTGGTTGATAAATTGACAAAGGCTGTTCATTTTGTTCCTTTAAAAATGACTCATACAACAACTAATATTGCAAAAATTTATATGAGGCAAATTGATAGGTTGCATGGGATACCTAAGGCAATTGTTTCAAACAGAGATACAAATTCTACTTCAAATTTCTGGAGGGGATTGTTTAAAGAATTTGGTACAAATTTGAACTTTAGCACAACATACTATCCACAATCAGATGGTCCTAGCAGGAAAATCCCCCCTTTAACTATACCAGAGTTTAAGATATAGATAGAGAGAATGACTGTCTAAAAGTCAATCTATTTTCTACTCTACCCCAAATATACCAAAACAAATGAAAAGAAAGAAATAAGAGAGAACATCGGTAACTATACCTTTTATCCCACATATGGTGATGATCTCCTCAAGCTCTGTAGTTCCAACGACTACAAGTCTCCTCCCAAGGCTGACSTGCATCCAACACTATGAAAACAAGGACTACAAGAATGATACTTCTATTCATGAGTTAGGGTTAKATATTAAATGCTATGTATAAATCAAAKAAAATACACAAAACATCATCATTTGGTATAGGGAAAAGAGATTATTTTATTCATCAAACAAAGACTGAAACTTACAATCTATGTCGGCCATTGTTCYGTGAACTTGGTCTAGGCTCCTMTTTACAATGCTCCARGTGAAACTTGAATAGGMCTCTTCTCTCAATATTTTGATCACCTCAAGGGAAGGGAATGGATTGAATGTAAGAAGAAGGGGATGAAGAGGGAATACTAAGGAAATATCTCACAAAAGGTAGCAAAAGCTTGGGCAAGGAAGGGAAGTGAAATTGGGTAGAATTTCACTGTTCCTATGCTTGGATGTGAAATGAGACCCCAACACCTCCTTCTATATGAAAAAATTATGGTTATTCAATTGGGTAATCGGCCATAGCAGGTGAATTGGTTGGGAAGCCTCCAATAGCCTGTGAATTTCACAGAATTCCTTACAAATTTTTAATTTTTGCAAGCATACGTGGGTTGTTTAGTGTGCAACAAGCATATGTACGTGGGATTTCTACCATGCATAAAGCATATGTACGTGAGTTGTAGTGGTGCAGAGTTCATACATGCTCTAAAAAATGGTTTTTTAAGAAGATCTCCTCAGTAGTGCTTTGGAAAAATATACAATTAAGAGGACCAATGCCATGTATGTATGAATAGGGAATTTTAGGGCTATAATAGATGCCCCCTAATGTGTGAGGTCAGAATAGCAATTGATGGCCGAAATACATTACAAAATCTTCACCAATGTACGAAATCGAGTGAGCCTAGTACCATAGTTTGGGAGGTGCCATCTGCAAAACAACAATTGTCTCTCAGAGGCGGGCATACCCATGCTCAGGATGAACTAAATCATGGATTCTAATCAAATACATTGCAGATCCATGTCATATAACTATATAAAGTGTAGCCGCGAGCAATACACAACGGATCTACATCTCAAAATCAGTCGAAGATATACAATTATAGTATTCATCTTCAAGAATCTAGTGACACTTATGGCTAGAGATGAGGTCTTCATAGCTCGAGAAAAAACTTCAAGATATTCAAAAACCAGTTAGGAGTAAAATAGGAGTGTATAGATCACTACCCTGAGGTCTTCGACAACTCGTTGGGAAAAGACATGAGGATCTCGATGATCATGCAGAGAACTTCGTCGATTTCGAATCTGGGCTTGACTGGACTCTCGGGATGGATGACTCATGAAGGTCAAGAGACAAACTGCAAAAATGACGACTTAGGTTGAGTGAAACTTCCCTTGAAAAAAATCACGAAATATGATCAAACACAGACAACATGACATTGACATAAGTTTGTGATGTAGGAGGCAACACAAACTCTCCATGTGTTTGGAAGAGTAAACAAATGGAGGAGGACACAAATCTATGTAGCGAGAACAACTTCGTAAGGTCATACTAGATCCCAATGCTCGACGAACAAATAAAAGGATGTGCTTTGTCCAAGGGAGATTCTCTATGTTACTGAAAAAATAATGAATATTTCCCGTCCCGTCTTTTTGGAATGTTTAATTTTTTTTTGTCTTTTTCAAAATTTTAAGAGCTTGAAAAAGAATAAAAGAATGCTCCGTTACAAAGGAGGAACAAGTGTCACAAGAAAGAATACTAGTTCCAAGTGCATAGAATATACTAATGCTTAGAGCAAGGAGACATGTGCAGGAAAATGACACTTGGGGAAAATTCCTCCATGGGTCAAGGTGTGAGGTTGCAGAGGCAATAAGTGATACAAGGCTTGTGTATAAGGAATGCTTCAAAGGTTCAGTTGAGAGAAACATGGATTCAACATTAGGCCAAAGACACAAAGATGAGACTCGCAAATGTGACTAAGCAAGACACAATGAGACCCCTTCTATGTAATTTTTACGAGCCCAAAGAAGGTAAGATTGATAGTTTTTTCACGTTTAGAGAGTCTCAAAAAGCACAAAAAGAAGATTCTAGGGAGTACCTTTTTTAGAGATAGTCTAGTCGGTTTGAAAAAGGGTTAATCTTGCACTGAAAAGACGTCTATTCAAAACCGTTTTAATGAGTGTGACAAAGACAAGATCATGTGACAATATTTTCAATTTTAAGGAGTCTAAAAATATCTTAACTATGGACTCACAACCTTTTTCTGAGTTTAGTCTCCTTATCCCCAAAAAATATAAAAGTAACTGAGGAGAACTCTCCCAGTGAGACGAATCTCTCGAGGCATACCTTTTTCTGCTATAATCTATAGGTTGGAAAAAGGGTTAAACTCATGCCAGTAGATGTTCTTATGGACCAATTTAATGAGTGTGAAGGAACAAGGTCACTTGATGATCTTTTCAATTTTAGGGAGTCTGAAAAGAGCTTAACTATTGACTCCATGGGGGTTCCTTTTTCGTAAGTAATCTGCAAGGCCCGAAAAAGGTGATAAACCAAAACCAAGGATAATGTTCCTTTTTCGAAGATTTAGTCCCTCAGGCTCGAAAAGGGTTAACATTACACCTGAGAATACTCTTCTAGTGAACCGAGGTTCATAGAGCATACCTTTATTTGTAAAAGTAGCTGTCTGGACCAAAAAAGGGGTAAAATACCACCAGACATATGTGCGTTCAAATTTGATTTTGTTGAGCGTGAAGGGAAATAAGGTTGCTCGACAATATTTTCATTTTTAGAGATTCTGAAAAGGGCTTAAAGAAGACTCCAGGGGGATACTTTTCTCAGTTAATCAAGATGATATCTAAAAGAATAAATACAGTCTCATTGGATGTTTCTTTCGAATTTCAAAGTGAGCTTGAAAGACAACAAAGCGTGCTCATTTGGGAGTCCCAAGGGTAAGGCCTAGAATGAGGGTGCATCAAGTGAATGAGGATTTATCTCGTAATCATGACAGGACTAACAAGGAATCCCAAGCCTATAGTCATTACTGATAGCATGGATGCCAAAATGCAGCAAGGATCTACCTAGGGCATCCATGTAAAGGTAGGATCTACACCTAATTACGACACTTCTAGAGCGGCAATGAAGGTTCCGTGTCACTCTTCGGTGGGGTCAATCCTATGGAAAAAAGAAAAATACAAAAAGATGCATAAAGTGGAAATGAAATCCTAACTTATATGAAAAAATTTGGAAAAAATGACTTTTACCAAAGGATACCCAAAAAGTGACCCATCCCAAAAATTACCAAACCAAAAGAAAAGGCGTACCGGAATGACCAATAAGAAACTCAGAAGTGAAATCAAGTGATCACCAAGCTAGGAAAAAAATGACAAAGGGGTTCAAAAAGGGGTAAAAAGGGCCAAAAAAGTCTATAAATAGAAGCTGACTGCTCATTTTTACCGTTGCAATTCGAAAATCAACCAAAAGGTGAAACGACTCCTTTTCTAAAAGAGTAGATTCCGGGAGCTTCAGTGCACGAAACAACCTTCTGCTTGGACCAAGTAAGTACAAATCACTCCCTCTTGCAATTCAATTCTTTCTTTATGCATTAGTTTTAGGTTTTTAAGGGGCACACTCTTGTAAAAGGAGTGGCCCTACATGTACCCAGGTTGTCCAAGGCCAACCCGCATATGTACTCGGGCAGGAAACCACCAACCCGCGTACATACACAACTGTGAAAAAAAAATCCCACATACACCTTGGAAGACTTTTAAAAAAATAAAATGCAAGTATTGAATCTCCTCCACTTTTCTATGAAATAGGATGTATGTTCACTGGAGGGAGAGGGAGCATGAGGACATTGATATTTTGGTCTAAGAGGACCCTATAGCCATCGCTGCACTAAAAGAGTGTGGGCTATGTAAGTTCTTCTAGTTTCCGTTCATGAGGGCACAACCTAGGATGCTCAATGCTATTGTGGAGTACTGGCATCATGATGCAGAGGAATTTATTCTAGAGGGTCAATCGCTGACCCAAACTACAAAGGATATATACTTCTTGACTGACCTCTCGAGGAGAGGGGAACCAATTAACTTGAGGACATTTCCTCTGGGGCCCTTTAACATCGAGGATTACATTCAGATGTATTGTGAGGCCGACACTGAGAAGGTAGGTTCTCAGGTGCCAATTGACAATATCACCAACCTATCTCTGCGTGTGATATTACTCTTGATTGGGAATATTACTAGATCCGCATCCCTTCATCAAGCTTCCCGACCACACATGCATTGTGTCATTCAGTGTTTGGAGGCCAACATTTTGGACTGGAGTAAGACCATGTTGATATGCATGAAGAGACAACTTATAGAGTTTCGATGACGTACCAAAAAGAACTTTGGGTTTGATACCATTTTTTTCTCCTTCTTCTTCGATATGGTGCCCGGTATTAGTCCTAGAGAGATGGTACGGGGGCATGTAGCCTCCTTCCTAGTAGTGACCAGGTCGGCAACATTGTGGCCTGGACAAGGTGGAGGGAGGACCATAGAAGCCTTCGATGAAAAATTCTTTGACTGGTGGGAACGATCGATCTCGATGATTGAGGATTACCCATATGTAGGGATCAAATTCACCAGAGACCTAGACATGCCCGTGCCTCCCAGCGAGGAGTGAGGCGAGATAGGTAACAAAATTTTTTAAGTTATTTAATTTTTAATTGTTTTTATATATATCCTTTTTGTGTGTATAGAGTACTAACTCACGTATATGTTATGTACATATGTGGGACCTATGCGACCAACGAAATTTGATAGGACTCAATGATGTCCTCGACCTAAGGCAGGACCAATAACAGTCGAAGGACCAGAAACTACAGAGGGACCCCTAGCCAGAGAGGATGATAGAGTTTTGCGACGAGTGGAGCGTAACCTCACTGCGCTCACTCATGCTATGCTTATGGCCAATATTAAGGATCTCCCACCTTCTATGTAGCCTCATGTAGTAGGGGTGCCTCATACTTGGTTCCAGTTATTCCAGAGTTTGGCCAACGTCGTTGTACACTATGGCAAGGCCAAAAGGCCCCATGCTTAGATAGCATAGACCTTTGATGTGCCGAGGGAACTTTTTGTATATGTATTTTTTGAGGGCATAAGCCCAACGATGTATACTGAACAATTTTGAGGCATTCATGCCCACCTATGTACTCATGACACTATTTTTGGAGATATATATTTATTTACATCTTTTCTATCTTATGGATGACATTTTTTACAAATGTATTTACATGTGTATGTGTGTGATTTTATTTTATGTGTGTGCAACATGCCAATCTAAAATTTGATTAGCTAGAGCATCTGTTAGATGATTAAATCTCCTGGGAACATGGATATATGTAATGTAATCGAAAGAACATTCTATGAGATGTACCCTAAGGAATCGTTGGTGCAGAGTGGGATCATAAACACGGTAAACCCCATTTAACTAGGACAAAACAAACTGGGCATCTAGGTATACCTAGAGGAAAGAAATTCCATGCAACAAGGTGTCACAAAGCAATTCTATCACTACATTTTATTCAACAATATTGTGTGTGGCATCACTTAGACAAATACCTCCAGAAGATAGTAATTGGCCTCCAGGTGTGAAAATTACCCAAGCTGTGGAAGCAAGCCTCCGAGTGTGTTGGCTAGCATCGTCTGCGAACCTAAAATAAACCTCCGATTCACTTGACATATGCCACAGTGAAAAAGAATACATAAATAACTACACGTCCACAAAACAAAAAAGATAAAAAATTTATAAGCTATACATATGTAGAAGAAGTCACCCAGGTGACCAACCTAAGAGTAGTAATTCTCGAGGTAGATCCCATTTCCAGGCTCCGCCAAAGCGTTTCCTTCAAAATCAACCAGACGATAAGCACCCTTCTTCAAGACTTCTTTCACAATGAACGGTCTGAACCACATGGGTTTGAACTTGCTTGCCCCCAGGGGATCTTTGTCTTGATCATAGAACAGGACAAGATCGCCTTCAGAGAAAATCCGAGGGTGAACATACCGATTATATTGAAACTTGACTCGTTTCTTATTAGCCTTATTGGATAAGGCTGCATCACAACGCTGCTCATTGAGCTATGCGAGATATAGTAGGCATTCCTCAAGCGGTGAAGTGTCTGGTAGTAATTCCATTACCAAATTTAAAGACAGAATCTGACACTCAATAGGTAAGACTGCTTCCAGCCCATATACGGGTTGAAAAGGTGAAAAAACGATGGTAGTATTCACAAACATTTGGTAGGCCCAGAACACTTAATATAAATCAAATGCTAATTTGACTTGGAAAAGTTGATCGTCTGCTGAAGAATAGTCTTGAGAGACTTATTCATAACTTCAAGATGACCATTCACTTGTGGGTAATAAGGTGACGAATGCTATTGTTTGAACCCAAGCTATGATGTTAACTCAATCATCATTTTTTTTTGGAAGTGACTGCCATGGTTAGTGACAATATCCTTCAGGATACCAAACATTGATACTATCTGATTAAAGATGAAAAGAGCCGTAGTTTCACCATAATTACTAAATGTTGGCATAGCTTCAACCCACTTTGTGAAGTAGTCTACAACTATGATGATATAACGATGCCCCCTGGCTAAGGCCGGGTGACATGTAGTGGATTCAATCCCCCACTTGGTGAAAGGAACAACAAAAATGATAGGAAACATAGGAGCAAGATGTGCCCGAATCTTTCGATAGAAGATCTAGCACGGGTGGCACTTCTTGACTGCCTCAACACAATCCTTGATTAACGAGGGCCAGAAGTAACCTATATGTAGAATCTTTTGGGTTGTTTCCAACCTAGAAAAATGACCGCCACATGCTCCAGTGTGACAATCATTCAAAACGATCTCTTCTTGATTTCCTCAACACAATCCTTGATTAACGAGGGCCAGAAGTAACCTATACGTAGAATTTTTTGGGTTGTTTCCAACCTAGAAAAATGACCGCCACATGCTCCAGTGTGACAGTCGTTCAAAACGAGCTCTTCTTCTTCATGGATAAGACATCGTCGAAGAATGTAATCCACGCCTCAATGATACAAAGTGTCATCGAGTATAATATAGTTTCGTTCCTGATGTCGAATTCGTCGACGCTCATTGCGGGAAGCAAAAGCAGGGCACTTCAAAGTGTGGAGATACACAATTATATATCCATACCAGGGGTCTGAAGATGCAATTAGAAAAATATCTCCCTTAATAGGTGATTCTTCAGGCATGATATCACTAGACTTGACTGGAAGTTCCGAAATGAGTTCGACAAAGACCAATGACTTTTTGGATTTCGCAGAAACAAAATCCAAGTTAAATTCCTATAAGATGACTATCCATCTACTAATATTTCTTCCAATGACTCGTCGTGTTAACACATATTGGAAAGGGTTGATGATGATGATGATAGTGGTCTTGTGAAGCAGAATGTAGTGATGGAACCATTGGACAGGATGAATAGTTTCCAAAGCAAGTTTCTCAATGTGAGAAGTGGGAATAGTTGAGTTCCAGTCCATCCATGCCTCGACTAAGGTAATATATAACGTGCTCTTCGAGCAGATCATCTTCTTGGACCAAGACCATGCCGATGGTCAACTCCACTGCAGCTAAATACAACAAGAAATCTCTATTATAATTAAGAGGCCGGAGAAGAGGGGAAGACGTCAGGGCACGTTTCAACGCTTCAAAGAAGCGTTGAGCAGTTTCATCCCAACATAATGGGACCCCTTTTTTCAAGAGACGCATAAATCTTTTAGTGATCTCGACGTAATTTGTGACAAAACGTCGAAGAAAATTCACTTTCCCATGTAAGCTCTGAAGCTGGGGTATCGTGTATGGGGGAGGAAATTGAACTATCGCCTCAATCTTGAGAGGATCGACCATGATCCCTGTTGTCAATACAATAAAACATAAGAGACGACCTTACATCATGCAGAAACTGCACTTGTTAGGAATCAAGTGAATCCGATAGTAGCAACATCGTTCAAATATTAGTCGAAGATGGGTGGGATGATCAGATATCTTGCGAGAACGTGATGCTAGATCATCAAGGTATGCCTCGAATATGTGTCTAAGGTCATGAAAATAAAAGGACATGGCCCGCTGAAAGGTAGCTCCAACATTCTTCAGGCCAAAAGGCATCTTACGATACACGAATGTTCCCCAAGGACAAATAAAAGTTATTTTATGTTGGTCCGTGGGTTTGATTTGAATTTGATTGTATCTCGAGAAGCCATCCATGAAAGAAAATACATCACATCCAGCACATTCATCGACGATCTGATCGATGAACAAGGTAGGGAAATTATCTTTCGGACATGCCTTATTCAAATCACGAAAGTCCATACACACACAAATCATGACCTATTTTTGTTAACTGGAACTTGGTTTGAGACCCATTCTCTCAATCGTACAGGGTAGATAAAACCATCTTTGAGCAATTTTTCTACTTCTGCCTTGATTGTTTCCGCTTTTCGAGGATTTACCAGATGAAGCTTCTGTCGGACCAGATTAGCATCAGGATAAGTCATAATTTCATGCTCGACAATTCCTAGGTCGATTCCTAGAATTTCCTCATAAGACCAGGAAAAATCGTCACATAACTCCTTGAATAACTCAGTGTAATTTCAAATCTCTTCAGGGGAGAAATCCTCTCCGACAAAAACATTCTCCACAACAACAAGGGGTTTTGGAGATATCGATTGGAATAGTTGTATCATTTCTTGCCATATTACCCTTGGCATAAATTCTGTGTGTAGCTAGAGGATTGATAGGACAAGAAATATCTTCATTCACGACCAAAACAAATTCTCCCACCTCTAGTCTCTTTAACTTGGGAAGGAATTAAGATCTATGATGTAGATCATCCCATGGTCTATCGGGACCAATTATTGCCTCGAGAATCACCTCGTTAGAGAGAAAGATCAAGTCTAAAGGATATTGAGTGGAAAGAGAATATTGAGCCCAAACAGGTCCGAGAACTAGATCTAACTCATGTGTGAGAGTTGGATCTGGGTTGGCCGAAGTTTGTTGGACAATGTTGTACACAACCTCAGTCGCGGATAAGGGCATGGCCATGCCACAATTCCCTATTCTTTCCATCGAGGCCGATGGAGAAGGTAAATTCCATGCATCGTTAAAGTAGTTCGTCACTTCACCAACCACTTTGGCTAGGCGGGCAAGTACCGAGGGTTGACACGTAGAAGGGCCAGGGGTGACATGTGTCACATTCTAATAGGAATATAGGGTCTATGAAAAGATCAGATCAAGCTGACATGTGTCACATCGATCGTGGGTCCACATCACCCTAGTGGCATCGACTTGCCATGTCATGCCAAACTGACAGCCTTATAACACCTCTTAGATCTCATGGTTGAGATTTGACCACATAGATTCATGTATCTATGACTCTTGTTACTTCACGAATCCAACCTTAGGGGGTTTTGTGATGTGAACTCCACTTTTCTCCCAGAGTTGGTCAGCATCGGGCTGACCACAGCTTAGATCTAATGGTTAGGAAAAGTCCCGAAGTGTCCTCATTTCGACGACTCTCTTCACTTAGGGCTTCAGAGCTTATCGACACACCATAGCTCAAATCCCTTGGAGTTCACAATATCCAGACTAAATGATCTAGCGCCACGCATCCCCTGTATATCGATAACTGAGACGGATCCCGAAGAATCTGAGGATCGACGATCCTCATTACTTCGCAACTACGACCTTTGGGGATTTTGGCATTACAACACTCCTGTCCCCCCGAAGTGGTCAACACCGGGATGACTACATCATAAATCTGACGGCTAGGAAAGAACCTGAAGGATCCGTAGATCTACGGTCTTAGTCACTTCGCGGCTCTGGCCTTCAGGGGTTTTGGATTTACTTCCACTCCATTCTTTTGAAGCATGACTTCGCTGAAGTACCATGTGTGGGTCTCTCCTCCTAAATGATCGGAAGGTAGGTGAGGCTCCTAATGATCTACCCCAAATCTACTACTCTTATTTACTTTGTAACTTCAACGTTCGGGGAGTTTGATACTATGGTGTCTCCATTCTCCTGAAGTGGTACTCCACTGAATTCGCCTCGGTGTAGATATAATGGCTAAGGGAATCCTCGAACATTCTCAATCGGTGGTTCGTGCTACTTCACGATGGGGAGTTGGATCCCGGCTTAGTCAATAAGATATGTTCCACTAACCACTAGGGAAACCATCCAACACCGACCGAACTTATAGGTAATCATGGCTCTTAGTCACCTTTGAAATGATTTGTGACTATTTGGGCTGACAATACTGTGAAGTCCCGAACTTCCAGAGTTTTGAAGACATAAAGACTTAGCTCCCTTAGGCTTAGCATAGGGTTCTTGGATGTTGGTCATATGAGTCCTTCTAAACTCTCGTGAGTTAAGCACATCTTCCTCATCGTGAAATTTCTAAGGACTTGGGCATGATGTATCGGATGCACAACAAGGATTCTGAAGGAGATATCCTATTCAGACCAACATGGCCAGATTGATGCAAAACTTTCTATCCCAGCCCTCCTCCAGGTTTACGTCCCAAGATGTCTCGAAGGATAAACTGGGGCATATAGACGATTAATTAGAAGCATAAGTCCACAAGAAGATAAATGCATACACATAACTTGATCATTCAATACATAGACCATTCTTAGATGTATAAATACATACAGTCATTCATTAATCCATTTCAAAACACAAAACATGGAAATACTTATTAGAACCAGAAATCGTGATGCGACTGTTGAAAGGGGTGCCTATTTCAACCCAACCATAGGCTCAGTCATTCCTAACAGATTTACAACTGGCCACCCCCGAGCTAGTCCACGATGCTCTTAGAGAGAATTCTTTCTTCTGGCTCAAAAACAGTCAAGGACAGAGGTTACTCTCCTCCTCCCACAAGATCTTGGAAACAATTTTTCTCTATACCAAGCAAGGAGGCCTTCCTAAGTACTTCCTTAGTCACTCAACACCCTCATTCATTAGCTTGTATCATAACCCTACTAGCCACATCCTGCGACCATAACACGTTTATTTCTTAGTTCTTTCTTGAACTTGAGAGCTTAGTCTCTCTTCTCTACTTCTCTTCGCAGGTCTTCCTCTACCCACCGCACCTTCCTTTCTTGCCTTCCTCAGAAAGATTGTGTGTGTCCTGAATTCCCAGTCTATGGTCAGGTCTGAAAGCCTTATAGATGGGTGCTTCTCCTAATCCCCTCATTAACTCTTGAGGAGGTCTTCCCACCTACCACCTTGACTGTAATTCATTTATGGGTCGAAGGACTGTTCTAGTCCTGAGTAATTAAATTCAACAAGGTATTGTCTTGGTGGGGGTTATCTCAACCATTCCTATTTCCCCTCACCATATCTTTCATAACATTCGTGGTCTATCTTGTCAAACCCCCGCTTTCAACAGTCATGAAACACTTATCCATTTATATTAATAACATAAATTACATTCCTTGACCTTTTATACAAAGTCTCATCAAATCAAACATTCACACATATCGATTTTACCATAGTCTCTTGGACGATATATTTATATTTAAAAACTGTGGGAAAAAGGGGCGTTACAATCCCCTCCCCAATAAAGGAACATCTTCCTTGATGTTATATCTATCAATGTGCTCTACATATCCAGAAGTAAATAAAAAGGGATATGCTTATTTCATGGCATCCTCCATTTCCCACGTAGCCTCATCTGGGCCAAAGTGTTTCCACTGCACCTTGACCTGT